>JANIJG010022919.1:0-27347 GCA_024611175.1 Megaceryle torquata
AGGGAGGTGGTGGAGTCACCATCCCTGGAGGCATGCAAAGAACATGTAGATGAGGCACTTCAGGACATGCTCTAGTGAGATGGTGAGGTGGTTTGGTTTGTGTTTTTAGTTTTGGTTTCTTTGTGGTTTTTTCTTTGTTTTTGTTGACAGTTGGACCCATCTTGGAGGTCTTTTTCAACCGTGACAATTCTGTGATGAGCAGCCTGGGGGTTAATTGCCTTAATGCAGGTGGCAGGGCAGGCTGCCTGGCAAAGGTGGCTTCTAGAAACAGTTGCAGGGTATTCATTCCATGCATAAACCCAGAGACTCTCTGACACAGTTAATCCCTGATGTAAGGCCCTGGGAGAGCTGGGGCCTCAGCAGCCAGAGACCAGAATGCCACGGTAGGACAGAAAACAGGAACGATGAGTCCCCATTTAGACTGAGCATGCGTTTGACTGTGCAGTCATGGACCCAGCTGGAGACCCCTAACAAAAAAACCTCAGCCCTACCTGCAGCTTTCCATGCACATACAGAGGGCATGAAATGCAAAGCTGCTTCTTCCCCCCCGAGGTGAATAAAAAGCTCTAGCCTTGGGAACCACAGTGGGTTTGCTCTTATGAAGCCTCAGCAGGTGCTTTGTACTCAATGCATCTGTTTTCCAGCTGGCTATTCTCTGCCCTACCTGCTCCCCCTGAGCTGTGCTTTCCAGGACCTGACACTGGGGAGCAGCCCCAGGGACCCTTTTCCCTTCCCTTACTTTGAGGCTACCCTGGGTAGCATTTTTCCACTGCTCTTTTGAAACCTCAAAAAAACCCAAACAAAACAAACAAACAATCATAATCAAATAAGTAAATAAACCACACAAAACCAAAACCCAACAAATACAAAAGCAGAAAAGATACAATGACAAATGTCATGTTCACTGGTAACTGGTTTCTTTAAGGAAAGCAAACTTCTTGCCACATACTTCTCTATGCAGACCGAAGTTCCTTTTTCCTTTTCCCCAGGTCCCTTGTTCAGTCCTGGCTTGCAGATGCATGATGTGCCAGAGGATGAGAAGAGCAAGGCCAGGGGAAGCCAAGCTGCTCCCAGCAGGAAGGCCAGCAGCAGCGAGTCCATCTCCTGGGTGGTAACCATTCCCATCTGGCTATGGGGTTGTTGAGAGTGGATCAGCATGGGCAACACGCTCATGGGAGTGCAAGGCAAGCCATGCCACCCACACAAGCACATGAGTGATGACTGTCCTCATGGATTACAAGGACAGGGGGAGATGCAGTGAGAGGTCCCTGGGATGGTGGTGCTGCCTGGGAAGATGCCACATCCAGTTTAGGCACCTACTCACAACAAAGTTTAGTATACAAAACTAGAAAGTTGAAAATAAAAAATATCTCTGAGGATGGAGGTCCCACAGCTGACCTGAATCCCAGCTTCCGTTGTGACTGGGACACACTGGGGATGATTTAATGTTTGTCAGGAATAGAAAATAACACCAGGAAAACTTCCATTACCCTGCTGTAGGCTGGGTGAGCATCATTTCAGAGCAAAGGACCAAAATGGCATCTCTGGTCGCCAAACCCAACAACTGAGGAGCAACCACTCTGAGAGTGCCCAGCTGGATGCTCCGCTCCCCACCCCAGCTGCTCAAGAGCATCCTGCAAAAACCTCAACGGTCCTGCAGTCGGTAGTGGGGGGAACATAATCCATTCTAGTAAAAATAAAAAGGGGAACTAATAAAAATGAAGATGGATAACAAAAAATAGAAAAAGCAGTGTTTAACAGCTTAACATGCTTAGTCAGGTCGGGGAGCATAATGTGCCACAACTAAGCACATATATGACTCCAAAGGATGCCCACCCCCTTCACCTGCAACAGGCTTAAACAGCAGCAAGAATAAATAAGAGGTAGACACACACAAAAAATCCCCTAAAGAATGAAAGTTGTTCTAAAATTAGAAAGTACCAAAGTTTAAAATGTCAAGCGGTGAAACCCACAGCAAGGGAGCATGGGTTTTGCTGGTTGCACTTGGTAGCAAGCAGGAGAGGCTGGACACTAGCATCCTAATATTGCCTGGTCCATCCCTGGCTTGCTTCTGCTTAGACATCTTGATCCATGTGTACTTGTGAAATCGGGGACACAGCATAAGAGTAACTATTCATTGGCTAATACATGTAGTAAATAGCCAGGACTAATGAGCTACCAGCATAAGCACTGCTACACTGGAGGCAGAGGGTTATGGGTTCCCTGGGCATTATTAGGGATAGTGCTTTGCTGCAGATGCCCACTCAGGGCCAAAGCTTCAAGAGAGCATGAGGAACAGCTAGGGAGGAACTGCAAGCACACCAGCAAGCTTCAGCTTTGAGCTACAAGGACTCTTGATACACCTGCCCTGCTGCCGCTGCTCCAGCTCAGGAGGCTCACAGCTCTCCCACACCCTGCCCTTTGACAGTGGGAGCAGAGCAGTAATACAAAAAAAAAACCAAAACAAAACATCCTGATAAGGACCTTACCCAATACAAAAGGAAAAATTACAACAGTTCATCTCACTCGAGCACACTTCCTTCCCCCAGATTTGCAACTGTCAAAACTGTCAGGAAGCCCCACCAGCTTCATCTGCCCCCAGCCCACCAGCTCCAGAGTCAGAGCCTGCTCTGAGCATCCAGCTTCAGCCACCTGGGCTTTCCAGGCAGGCTGTGATGCTCCCAGCAGGCTCATCCTCAGGCTCCATCCTCCCTGTATCCCACACCAGCCAGATGATAGCTGCTCTGATGCTCCCATCCTGCTGCAATCATCGCTATGATGCCTTCTCTCTACACCCAGCACCTGACTGCACTGAGTCCAGGCTAGAGCTCTGCTGTCTTCTTTAGTAACACTAACCCCTGGGCTCAGAAATTTGCTGCTAGCACTGTGATTCTCTTTGCTTGCTGCAAAAAATAAAATGAGCTCCCTAAGTGCAAAACAGCAGCAGGTGAACTGCATGTTGTCTTATGCATAACAGTCACTCAACGTTAGCTTGCTGAAAGAACCTAAAATGCAATTAACAAAAGCCTCACATTAATTATCTTCTTAAAAAAACTACAGTCCTGTATGCTTTCTAAATGACTTTTTGTTTTTTTACTTTAGTGTCCTGAAGTGGTTAAGCAATAGTTGCCAGGAGACCTTTCTTCAGGGAGATATTGTTGCAGGTAGGTTGGAAGAATTCACTGCAGCCTGCACAACCAAATTTGAAGGTTTCTTAAAAAAAAAAGGGCAGAGCTCTGAGCTGTGCCACAGCAAGAACAGTGCTGATGTCCTCTGCCAAGTGTGAAGTCTTCACTACACCAGCAATAAGCCCTGACACAAAAATTTCAGAGCCCAACCCAGAGTCTGAGGGGAGACAAGTCCTCATCTTCTCTGCACCCAGAGGCTAACAACTGCTCCCACAGGAGCCAGTTTCCCCACTGCTAGCTTTATTTGCCTGCTAGGGGATTGGGCTGGCCCCTGGCAGTGCTGTGAAATGTTAAAAGTGGGGCAAAAAGGGTGGGTCCCTTTCCTTGGTGTAGTGGGAGGTCTGCAGTCCCCTCAGTGCAGTCGAGGGAGGTCACCCTAGACCCAGAGAGTGCGTTGCCAGCACAAGTGGGGCAGGTTGGGTTCTCAGGGAGGTAACACACCCTCCCACAACCACAGCTCTGACTTCCTCCTTTCTGCCCCAACCAGCTATAAGACAGAAATAGGAAGGAAGGATTGGGGTACGTCACAAAGCTCCCGACGCCTGGCTGCTTTTCTCAGACAAGTCTGAGAAGTTGAGACCATCTTCATCCCAGCCCGAGCACAGGACAGAGGACAGGGCTTGATGCAAGGCAAGTACAGCATCTCCATTTTCTTTGATGCGCTCTTCTTTCTGGGGGGAAGGCAGACAGGCAACAAGGCAGTTTCATAGCTCTGCTGGTTCCAATAAATTTGTCTTATAATTCGTGATGTAACCTCTGTCCCCTCACGTCCTTATATTTCAGGGAGCTCACTAGCATTGTGTCCCTCCCACGTGTGGCATGGCACAGCAGCCAGTCTGCACAGCATTTGCAAAGGCAGCTTGCCTGGTCTGCATTATTTTTGCTTTTAGAGGTAGTATTAAGCCTGAAACTGCAGGTGTTTATCAGGGGGAGGGCGTCAAACCCCACATAACCCCTTCCTCACTGTCCTGTGGGCATGAAAAGTAGCACAGAGCGGGTGCAACTTGCTTCCCCTGAACCCTCATATATATGCGCTGGGGAGAGCAGCACTGGCTGTGTGCTCACTGGCAGCACCGGGCAAATGCCAGAGCTGCACCAGCTCCCTGCCCAGGACCCTCCACTTCCCCATGGGTTCCCGTACAAGCACCCACTGCTGTGTGCAGGATGTGATGGCTCACAGGGGAAGGGGGAACTGGTGCAGCAGTATGGTGTGAGAGAAGTGGGTATGGCTGCCGGGGAGGCTCAGCTGGCATGCTGGCACATGCTGACCTTCCTTGAGGTCCCTGCACCCCTGTGGGCCTGGGAGAGGGGGCGATACCCTCAGGTTTCTCCTCTATCTCACTGTGTGCTGTACGCATGAAATAATCCTCTGACGGCCATTGAAAATGCCTGGTGGCAACGGGGAAAGCAACAGGAGCTGCTGCAAGCTAAACCGTAAGGAGAGCAAAATCTCTGTGGCTCTTGGACACAGACAGAATGCACCAGGTGTCAGGGACAATAGCCTGGCTTCTGTTTCTGATGTTTTTTCCAATGCCATAGCCTCCTAGGCAGGTGAAAAGCAGATGTGTGAATGCTCACAGAGGCATTGCACCCTGCGGCCGGAACAGATGCTGGTACACTGCTTCTGCAAGGTGTGGGAACGTTTAAAATGGTGCATTTTGGTGTCATGGCTGTCACATCCTGCCTTACACCGTGGTTTTGCACTTTGTATGTCCTCATCCTGGCGCTGTGTCAATCACTTGAGAGTGCAGTGCAGGCTGATTTATTCTCTCAGAGGAAGACATACTCGAGTCAACACAGGGCTGGTAACAATGGAGAATCCCTCCCTTATTCCCATAAAGCACAAGCTCTGCCAGCTCCAGGGGATGGGCTGCAACCTCGGGCAGCTCCCTGGGTTTTTGCTCAGGCCTAGGACTCTGTCCTGTATCTCTGCAAACCCAGCAGCCACCACAGTTTCCCTGCTGGCATCAGACAAGGGGTAATGACCTTGTCTGGATAAGAGACAACAGAAACAGCTTCCCTGCTCTTAAAAATCCCATACTATGCAGGATGCAACAGCCAGCAGGGCAGACCCTTCCCACTGAAGCAGGGCTCTGACCCAGAGACACTGACAACCACAAATTCCTGCCCTCCCATGGCAGGGCGAGTGTCCCACAGACACCCAGCGACCTTGATGCTCAGAGCCAAGGGATGACATGGGCCAGTGGCTTGGTGCACATGGGCATGCTTAGCCCACACACCCATCCTCTACGACCACTGGAGGCTTCTGGAAGGAGAGATGCGTAAAATAGATACATATTTCCTATAACATTCCTCTATTTTATAGCATATTATAGTATTTATATATGCACTATAATATTCATACAATATTCCATATTTCCTCTACTCTGTAGTATAGTCTAATGTATAGATATACTATATTTATATAATATTCCATGCTATAGCAATTCCAGTAATGAGTGGTGTTCCTCGGGATCGGTACTGGGACCAGTGCTGTTTAACATCTTTGTTGGTGACATGGGCAGTGGGGTCGAGTGCACCCTCAGCATGTTTGTGGACAACACCAAGCTGTGTGGTGTGGTCGACACGCTGGAGGGAAGGGATCCATCCAGAGGGACCCTGACAGGCTAACGAGGTGGGCCCAGGCCAACCTCGTGAAATTCAACAAGGCCAAGTGCAAGGTCCTGCACCTGGGATGGAGCAATCCCAAGCATAAATAGAGGTTGGGCAAAGTATGGACAGAGAGTAGTCCTGAGGAGAAAGACTTGGGAATGATGGTTGACCAAAAGCTCACCATGAACCTACAATGTTTGAGTGCAGCCCAGAAAGCCAACAGTATCCAACACAGCACATGGCACAGCATCAAGAGAAGCATGGCCAATAGATTGAGGGAAGTGATTCTGCCCCTCTGCTCCACTCTGGTGACACTCCACCTGGAGTACTGTGTCCAGCTCTGGAGCCCTCAACACAAGAAGGACATGGATCTGTGGGAGCGGGTCCAGAGGAGGGCCATGAAGATGATCCAAGGGCTGGAATACCTCTCCTATGAAGACAGACTGAGAGAGTTGGGGCTGTTCAGCCTGGAAAAGAGACATGCCCTGAGGAGACATTACTGGGGCCTTCCAGAAAGCTGGAGAGGGACATTTTACAATGGCTTGTAGTGATAGGGAGTGGTGATGGCTTCAAACTGGAAGAGGGTAGATGTATCTTAGAAGTTAGGAAGAAGTTCTTCACTCTGAGGGTGGTGAGACACTGGAACAGGTTGCCCAGGGAAGTTGTGGATGAACCCTCTCTGGAAGTGGTCAAGACCAGGTTGGATGGGTCTTGGAGCAAACTGGTCTAGTGGGAGGTGTCCCTGCCCATGGCAGTGGGGTTGGAACTAGACGAACTTTAAGGTCCCTTCCAACCCAAACCAGTCTATGATTCTATAATAGGACACAGGGATATACCTATATTCTTTATATATATATATAAATCTCTATTCTTTCTGTAATTTATATCTAAAATATACATACAAATACATATACACACACCGAGTGGGATACTTTGCACAGAGCTGGTCTTAGCCAGTGGATAGCCCTGCATATGGCTGTTTGCCTTGATGGGAACTACAGACATCACACAACCAAGTGATGGAAGAAATGACCACAAGCCAAGTGACATCTACTCTCCCATCATTTCTGTACCCAGTTCTGCTCATTTATCACCCGTGCGTGGGCTCTAGGGCTGCCCTAAGTGTGAGGGCAAAGGAGCAGTGCTGTGGGTGTGACTCTGCACAGTGTGATGGTGACCTGGCACCAGGGATGCTTGGGAGTGTGGAGGAACCACCCAGGGGCACTGACACTAATGGCACCTCCCTGTTGCAGATGGATGGTGCAAACACCCCAGGAATCCTCCCAGGATACTGGCCTTGAGAAGGCATCTTCCCATTTTGGAAGAAAACAGATATTTAGCAAAGTACTGAAGGGGAGTTGTGGCTATCAGACTGCAAGTTCCATCTCTACTGTTGAGCACTCCTCTTCTTTATCGCAACGAGATTGCCACTAGCATCAACACTTCCCTTTCAGCGCTATTGCTAAACCCCTCCATTCACTCCTCTGTGCTACTCATCAGCCTGCTTCATCCTACTGACCCCCCTCAGCATGCCCAGCACCCTGAGAGGTCGACAGACACACCACAGCTTTGCTCCCTGCCCACACACAGGACAGCACCCGTGCTTTTCCTTGTGCATCGTACCTAATGCCACCTTGACATTTTCTGTCTCATGGACCCTTCAGGAGCATGGCCCCTTGCCTGAGCCATGCCAGGTATATAACCTACAGCAAGCAAGAGGTGCTCCATAGATGGTGCATAGATGGCATACCCTGATGGCTTCTGCAAAGGGCTCTTGCTGAAGCAGAGCCGTGGTCCCAAGCTGCCCAAGGCACGTGTCCTGACAGTGCAGTCCTGGAAGGGAGCAAAGCCTGGTGGCAATGTGCCCTGGCCCCAGCTAGGGCACTTGGTCTTGGCACCTTGCTCCCAATTCCAGGATGGAGGTGGTTATAAAGCCCTACAGTTCTGCTCCTTCTCACCAGGGCAGGAGAATGGACTACATGCATCCCTCTGCTTACCTTAATTTATAAAAAAGAGGAAAAAATTCCAACATCCCAAGGAGAGCATACTCAGAAGAGCACCCCGGACTGGCAGTGGCAGCGCAAGTCTGTGACTGAGCCAAAGGGATTGTCAGGGGCATTGGAGAAAATGCTGCTGAGGCCCCTGTCAAGGCCCTGCTAATGCAGAGTCAGACTGAAATACTGTTTTCTCTTCCTCTGAACTCTGTAAAGAGGCAGACAAAAGCAGAAGCCCCGTTTGCTCTCTTTGAAAGTCACCCTACGTCTCATACACTCATCCACCCACACTGGTGAATAATTTCCCTCCACAGCAGAAGTGGTGAATTTTCTTTTGCTTCTCTCCCCTACTAACAGGGTGCATTTTACATTCGTGCAACAAGGGAAAGAAATTACTTTGGGGATTAGGCAACAAAATCCAGCCCACAAAATGAACCTAACGTTGTAAAACACAATACCAGCCAGAGCTGGGTTTGTGTGGAGGTTTCTGCTTTCTTTCTGGGGTTTGGGAGCTTTTTTAAACCCAGTTTTAAATGGAAATTTGCTCTATTTTATGAGATAAGCCTGTAAGCAGGAACCTCTAACCCTTTCACCACCCCATGCCTTGGCACGGCAGCAGGAATTAAACACTTGGAAACATTGGGCAGGTGGGATGGCAGGAGCTCACCCAGACCATGGGTTTTGTACCCACAGCCTGTGTGGAAACTTCTAGCTGGTAGAAGGTCTGGAGCCCAGTTAGGCACATCTGGGATATTGGTCAGCTGAGTACTACAGGAAATGAGGGTGGGAGCAGCTCTTCCCTCCTGCCAGCAGCAGCAGTTGGTGGTGGGCCAGAGCCTGTTTCCCTGGCCCTGTTTCTTGGAGGGTGTTGCAGAAATATGAGCTGATACTATTTCCAGCATGCCCATGGCACTACTAATTAACTAGATGTGCAGCAAAGCAGGTGCAAGCAGCAAGTGGTAACAAATGAAGAGTGTGACTACAGCTAAGAGTATAGCAAATGTGATCATGAAGGAGCCAGCTGTCCTCGGAGTGTGATGTTGCTCTTGAAGAACCTCTCATGTTGAGTTGGCATAGGTCACCAGGTGCATGCTGGGCACGGGGTGCCACAGCCCAAATGGGTAATCAAAGTCATTTCCCAGCAAGGTGCACCCAGGAGTGTCCAACAGGGATCTGGTGTCCACCCTGCCCTGATAAGAGCTTTTTCTCTTAAGACTTTTTTCTTTTTTTTTTTTTTCTTTCTTGTACTTTAAGAGTCTTTACCTGTTGTGTGCAAGCTACAACAGTGCTGGCAGAACTTGGGGTTGATAGAAATGTATTGGGCCAGCTAAGCCTAGCAAGTGTGTATCATGCCAAGTGAGACATTGCAGCTGTGACAATAAATGATGCCCTTAAAACCTTACAAAGGTGAACTGTGGTATTTGCAGAAGACTTCTTTGTGAAGAAGGGCTCTGTCTACTCACCACAGGATGGTCTTGGGCCAGGCATGGCATAGTGAGCTACTGGGCCATGTCACTATGTGGGTTTGACCAGGTGACTACAGGGGCACCTCTTTTTGCCTATGCAGCCATGTGATGGCAAGGCTGATGGAATTCTGCCGGGGGGCTGTCTCCAGGGCAGAGTGGGTTTACCAAAGCTGCAAACATTTACATCTAGATTGCCC
Source organism: Megaceryle torquata (assembly GCA_024611175.1). Taxonomy (NCBI): domain Eukaryota; kingdom Metazoa; phylum Chordata; class Aves; order Coraciiformes; family Cerylidae; genus Megaceryle; species Megaceryle torquata. The sequence continues at coordinate 9,459 of JANIJG010022919.1, forward strand.
CTGCCATAAACACTGAAATGACAACCACTGACCTACCTAGACCTTCCTCCTGCCCTTGTCTGGCTGACAAGCTAAGAAAGAACATCCTGATGTCTCAGAAGGGGATTTGAGCATTCCCACATACTAACCTGACGTCAGTGCGTTTGGAAGGTTTCCCTTGTGGTTTTGTTTCCCTTTCACTGTGAGCTGTTAATGTGACAGGTTGACAGGAGGGGGTAATGGCACTTTGCGAAGCTGGCAGGAGCTAGGGAGTGGTTGTTTTCTCGCTCAGGGCATCATGAGAGCTGTTTCAAAACCAATGACCTGTGTTTTGGATGCTGTGTCTAATATTGCTAAAAAGGGCAGTGTTTGTTGTTCCTTCATGCTTATTCCTTTTTCCTCTTTTAATGAATTCCTCATTTCTCACTTCCCCACGTCTGTCCACATTTCAAGACTGCTACTCTGTTGGCCTTTGCTCCAGGGCTGTGCTGGTGGAAAGGCATTACGAGAAATGACATCACTAATGAACATGATCTCATGTGCACCATGGGAAGAGCACTGCAAAATGACTCCCTGAGAGCAATTCAGCCAACTTTATGAATAGCATGAATTTCTGGATCGGGAGATATGCTTTGGAGCAAGAAATGAGTAGTATAAACAGCTATAACAAGCACTGTGCAAATGTACTTGTGAAGAACAGGGTCTCTATCACGCTCTGAACACCAGTGTACCTGAGGATAGCCAGTGCTTGTGGGTTTGGATGATGTGCTGGGAGTCCTTCCTTGCATGCCAGCAAGAAATGTGCAGCCACCTTCCCATCCTCAGGATCAGAGGCCCTACACGTGGCATCATGTCCTGACCCCCCTCCCAGTGCAGGCCTGCCTCCACCATGCCATCCTTCTTCCTCACATTGTGCAGGAGCCAGCCTGGCAGTTGCCACACCGTCCGACTGGACCTCACCACACAGTGTGAGCCAGCTTCCCTCAGAAACGGGACCGTGGCTCTCCTAGGATGTTGATCACTTGTGCTGCAATGTTGAAAACCCTTGCTTGTTAGAAATCCTCAGCAGGAAAATTTATATTAATTCACTACATGAAATGCTTCATTTCCCTGGGGAATCAGTTAGATGTGAATCAAGTAGTAATAGAGTCTTTTTTCTATGTGTTTAGGATGCCATGCTAGTTAATTAATAGAAGTGGTCCTTTTTTAAAACTGTTATTCCCATTTCCATCCAAATAAAGCTCAACGCTGAAGCTGAAAAAACTCACATCTAGTAAAAACTGAATGCAGTGCTTGAGGTTTTCCAGCATAACATAGATCTCAATATTTAGGTCAAAGAGTCCCGAAAAGCTACATCAATCTTTGCAGCAGCTTAGCAAAATAGTGCAGGTTCCCACTCTGCTGACTTTAACATTTAGTTCAAAAGCTGTGTTTATTGGAAACCAACTTACTCTTGTAAGAGCGTGCAAGCGCCCGCCCTGAGTCAGCCCACACCGGGGGCCACAGGGATGTTTTTTATCTTGCAGAAAATGTCGCGTGACTGCTGCCTCCGGCTTCTGGTGGTAACCTGGGTGCTGCTGCTGGTGACGACAGGTGAGCCCAACCTGACCTTCCTTGCTGCCTTCCTCCCAGCACCTTGTGTGGGCAGTGAAATAAGGGGGAAACCCAAATGCTGCCCAACAGCAGTGGGAACATGGCATTGAGGTGTACAAGGGCCAGATCCTGCATTTCCTGTGTTCTTTACCCAGCCCAGCTGAGGGCCACCAAGGCAAGTGAAGACCTTGCCAGGGCCATCCAGCATGGATTTTATAGGCAGGGAAGGATCAAGGAAGCATGGATGCCCAGTGCTGGGTGTCAGAGCACCCCATGGCTGCCACTGCTGCAGACCAGTCCACCCTGAGTGCATCCCATGCCAACTCCTTCTTCTCTCCATTTCAGCCTTTGAGATGGAGTGCCCCAAGATCAAGGTGGGGACGTGCAAGGACTGCATCCAGTCTGGTCCTGGCTGTGCCTGGTGCAAAAAGCCGGTAGGTCCATATAGCCTCTCGTGCTGTCAGCCCCCAGCAGTCAGCTGAGAGGCAATGGGATGGTCACCCTGCCCACTCAGCTCTGCCTGTGGTGGAGTGGGGAGACTGTGTTATGAAAACATTTCATGTTCTATGTGATGGATGTGGCCAGGAGGGATCTGACAAAAAGAACCCTTCAACCTTCCTTTCTCTGTCAACACCCTGGAGACCTGGTTTGGGAGCTGGGTCACCTTGTAACGAGGCTGTTCACTACTTGCTTCTCTAATTTTTTCCTGCTGATGTTGCAACACGCAGAGTTTCACCAAGGCCGGTGAGCCAGACTCCATCCGCTGTGACACTGTTGAGCAACTGCTGCATAGGGGATGCCCTCACAACGAGATTGAGTTTCCAGTCACCAACATTACAAGAACACAGGACAGTCCCTTGAGCAATGATGTACAGCTGAGTCCTCAGGAGGTGCATCTGAAACTGAGGATAGGTACAGTCTGTCCAGCATTCCCAGTACCCTTCTGCTCACACCCAGGCTCAGCTGGGACACAGTGGCACATTGCAGCCTGCATTTAAATCATAGAATGCTTTCGGTTGGAAGGGACCCTTAAAGTTGTCCAAGCCCCCTGCACTGAGCAGAGACACCCTCCATTAGATCCATTTGCTCGGAGCCCAGTCCTATCTGACCTTGAATGTTTGCAGGGATGGGGCACCTACAACCTCTTTGGGCATTCTGTGCCAGTGTTTCACTACCCTCATCATAAAAAATTTCTTCCTTTTCTTCCAAAAGAGAGGAGGATTCCAGTGGAGGGTGGGCGCTGGGGCAAAATTTGAGCCACAGAACAGTGTTGATTGCATCATCCCTGTCCTGCAGGCCAGCCCGCTCGATTTGAGGTGAAGTTTCGCCGCGCTGTGGGGTACCCCATTGATCTGTACTACCTCATGGACCTCTCCTACTCCATGCTGGATGACCTGGAGAAGGTGAAGAAGCTAGGAGGGGAGCTGCTTAGGGCACTGGAAAGCACAACCCCTTCTCGCCGCATAGGTGAGCCTGCAGCACAGGACCCTGGCTGCTAGGAAGAGGTGTAGGGCTGTTGCTAGGAAGAGGTGTAGGGCTGGAGTGGAACGCCGGCAGCAGGCAGCATGACCTGTCCCCTGCCAGGCTGGAGAGTGTGCAAGGAACATGGACCATGGGGGCCAGCAGATTGTCTATACCCTGTGTTGCAGGGATGCCTGCTGGTCCCTACCACCCCTGCTCCTGACACTGCAGTCTTGGATACCCTAGGGTTTGGCTCCTTCGTGGACAAGACAGTGCTGCCCTTTGTGAACACGCACCCTGAGAAGCTGCAGAACCCCTGCCCCAACAAGGACAAGCAATGCCAGCCTCCCTTTGCCTTCAAGCACATCCTCTCACTGACCGACAATGCCAAGAAGTTCGAGAGTGAAGTGGGGAAGCAGTTCATCTCAGGGAACCTGGATGCCCCAGAGGGGGGGCTGGATGCCATGATGCAGGCAGCAGTGTGCGGGGTGAGTTGCTGCACCTGCCCCATCCACACTCACAGACTGTCCCTTGGGAGGTTGCTCTGCCCCTCTCCATGTGGACTGTGGAAGCCCCTTATGGGCAAGTCCTCATTCAGCAGTGGGCAGGTACTGGGGAGGTACAAGAGAATATTTTGCCTCAGGGCCTCCACACCCTGGCCTCCTGTAACCCACCTCCCTGTGCCCCCTTCCCCACACGGTGGCTGACACGAGGCTTTGGCAAGGGCACTGTCCTCCCAGCTCCACTCAGGGACAGGTCTCTGTGCCACTTTCAGGACTTGATTGGCTGGCGCAACGTGACCCGCTTGCTGGTATATGCTACTGATGATGGCTTCCACTTTGCTGGTGATGGCAAGCTTGGGGCCATCCTGACTCCCAATGATGGCCAGTGCCACTTGGAGGACAACATGTACAAAAAGAGCAACGAGTTTGTGAGTACCCAGGGGTTGCTCAGCAGCTCTGCACCCTCAGCATCACTCCCTCAGACAGAAAAAAAAAAAGTCACACAAAAAGCCTGTTGCTTAGACCACCATAATTTGGGCTGTGAAACCCAAACTGTCCACCCTTCTGCTGCGGGGCAAGATCACGCTGAACGTGTGTCCCTCTTCCCATCTAGGACTATCCATCTGTTGGCCAGCTGGTCCAGAAACTTGCTGAAAACAACATTCAGCCCATTTTTGCTGTCACCAGTAAGGTGGTGGATGTTTACAAGGTAAGGAAACTTCAGATGGTCCAGTTGTCTCCCGTCCCTCCTCAGGAGGACAGAAACAGCTGTGCAAGTCCCCCTGCTGCTGCCCCCTTCCCCACCGTCACACAGGGTGAACCACTCACCTCTTCACTCTCTATTGGTAGAAACTCAGTGAGATGATCCCAAAGTCAGCAGTGGGAGAGCTGAATGAGGACTCCAGCAACATCATTGAACTCATCCAGGTGGCCTACAACGTAAGTTTTGGAGGAGGCTGTGTTTCACCTGTCTGGCAGGGCTCAGAGCAGTGAAAGGTTTCTATCGTGTGTTCTTACTGTCAGAGAGCAGCTGGGACCAGGGAGGGCTTCGAGTACAGGATGTGCTGAGTTCCTCTGCCCACAGCAAACAAGAGGTTCCCACCTCTCCAATGCTATCACCTGACTTTCTAGAACCAACACAGGCAGCTGAGACCCCAGCCTGGGGTGCCTCTGCCCTGGGCTAGAGGGAAGATCTGACCTGCAACCCCATACCTCCTTGCTTTAGTCTCCTCTTGGACTGATGGCACTTTCTCCACCATTTCCCCACAGAACCTCTCCTCACGGATCATCCTGGACCACTCTACCCTGCCAGACATCCTGGATGTTAAATATGAATCCACATGCAGGAAGGACAAGGTCAACTTGTATGAAGAGAGAGGGCAGTGTGACAATGTCAAAATCAATGATGAGGTACATTTCCCTGTACCAGGAATGCCCCACAGTTCACAGAGTTCCTGATCCCCATCCTGTTTAAATGCAGGAACCCATCCTGTCATTCCAGGTTTTCTGTTTACATTAATTTAATTCCAAGAGTGTCCAAAGTGCTTCTGGACAGGGGGATCCTCTGTTGCACTTGGATGTGTGTGCTCAGCCTGGGGCTGATACCACCCTCCAATTGGTAATGCTACCTGATGACCTCTGGCCCTTCCCTTTCTCACTGTGCACTTTCTAGGTCATCTTCAAAGTGAAGGTCACAGCCAAGGAGTGCATCAAAAGCCAGTCCTTCACTATCCGGCCGCTGGGCTTCACAGACACTCTCACTGTCCATGTGGACAGCAACTGCAACTGCAACTGCAACGAGCAGCCAGACCCGAGCGCCTGCAGTGGGAGAGGCAGCGTTGTATGTGGGATCTGCAGGTATGTGCTGTTCCTAAAAACACTATTTCAAACTCTGCCAGAGCTGAGGAGCTGCTGGGAGAGGACCACTGGGCCAAGCCATGGGCTTAGCTTTGCAACTTTGTACCCATTTTCTTATTCAGGGAGACGGGTTATGTTCATGGAGGCAAGGGACACAATGAGCCCTCTCTTTTGTTGCTGGACCCTCTGCTGATTTCCTAAGGGTATCCATCCATCCATCCATCCATCCATCCATCCATCCATCCATCCATCCATCCACCGACCTATCTATCCATCCACCCATCCATCCATCCACCCATCCATCCATCCATCCATCCATCCACCAACACACCCATTGAGCAGACACAGATTTCTGTAGATAGTTCTCAAAATCCCACTTCTGGCCTTCAGTTCACACAGGTCTTTAAGTGCAATTACTGCTTCAATGGCCTTCTGGAGAGGAAAAGACTTGGTTTCCTCAGGAGATACTCAGATCTCATTGGCAAGGGTTTGCAAATTATAAATATAACAGTAATTTCTGGACAACTGTTTGGTGTCGTAAATATGACTGGGGGAAGATCAGCATTACTGAGGTTTCCTCCCAATCGGCTGTCCTGCTTCAGCACGTAGTTAGAACCAGTGTGCCATGGGTGGTTTTTGGCAAGGATATCCCCTATTTGCTCCACCGTGGCTGAAGTCTGAGCCCTGCACAAGCCTCACAGCATTTCTTGTGGCTGCTGACCCATGCATACTCCTCTCCTTTGACTGCAGCTGCAGTTCAGGCTACACAGGGAAGAACTGTGAGTGTGAAACCAAAGGCAAGAGCAGCAAGGATCTGGAGGGTAGCTGCCGGAAGGACAACAGCTCGGTCATCTGCTCGGGGCTGGGGGACTGTGTCTGTGGGCAGTGTATCTGCCACACCAGCGATGTGCCCGGCAAGCAGATCTACGGCACCTTCTGCGAGTGTGACAACATGAACTGCGAGTTTCATAACGGCTTCCCCTGTGGTGGCAAAGGTGAGGCATCTGTGTGATGGGTTCTCCACTGGGGCACTGTTTAGAGAGATTAAATCCCCACAGAGATGCTGTTTTTCCCTGCCAAAACCCAAGTGGGTGGGTTTGAGGGTCTTGGGTCCTACCTCATCATCCTGCAGGATCTCCTGGACCATTCCATGGAGAGTGAAGGGTGGGTGATGTTCTCCAACCATGGGCAGAGAGAGGGTGACCTGGCTCTCTGTAGGATCTTGGTCTGAAAGGTCATCCCCCACAGACCGCGGGAGATGTGACTGCGGGGAGTGCAAGTGCACATCTGAGTACCAGGGCAGCGCCTGCCAGTGCAGGAAGTCAACAGACGGCTGCTTGAACGCCCGTGGTAATGAGTGCAGCCACCGTGGGACCTGCCACTGCAACCGCTGCCAGTGCCAGGAAGGATATCAGCCCCCCTTGTGCCAGGAGTGCCCTGGCTGCCCCTCACCTTGTGGTAGATACATGTGAGTGACGTGTGTGGAGATGGCATGGGGGGGTGGTAGGGATTTCCCTCACCTCCTGGGCAGATGCAGGCAAGCCCTGCCTGTAATTGGGCAGAGCCAAGTCACAGCCAAAGCCAGCTGAGAGGGCCTCTGCCCCTGCAGATATGAGCTGTGGCTGCCTATTTTGCAGCTCCTGCGTGGAGTGCAAGGCATTCCTGAGTGGCCCCTTTGAGAAGAACTGCTCACAGGCCTGTCCCAACATACGGGTATCCAACAATTCAACGTCGGGGAGTAGGCAGTGCCGGGAGAAGGACTCCCAAAATTGCTGGATCTCCTTCCACATGGTCCAGGAAGATGGTGAGGAGATATACACTGTCACCGTTGATCCTAACAAAGGTATCAGAGCCCTGTTCCTCCTGCCTGTCTGCAGGCAGACTGCCAGCTGTGCCATGGTAGCCTTGCCAGGGGCTAAAGCTGGCTGCTGTCTATCTGCCCCACAGAGTGCCCGGAGCCTCCCAACATTGCAGTGATTGTGGGTGGCACTGTTGCTGGCGTGGCCCTCGTTGGCTTGTTGCTCTTGCTGATCTGGCGGCTCTTGATGGAGCTGTTTGACCGTCGGGAATATCGCCGGTTTGAGAAGGAGAGGTCCAAGGCCAAGTGGAACGACGTAAGAGAGCCTGTTTGTGGCATGGGGGTGTGCTGGGATGTTCACAAACTTGGGGTGGGGACATCCTCTCCAGAGGCAGCCATGACAGACCTGAGCCCTGGCCCACTCTCTGGTTTCCCAGTGCAGCTGGATTTGGCAGGGGGCTAAAGCAGCCCACGGGGTCTTTTACCAACGCTGTCTGCACCCATAACATTGGGAGGGGGGGGATGGGTAATGCTTTGCTGAAAATTCAATACAGGACAACAGCATGGGCCTCTCACCTCTCTCCCTCCAGGCTGATAACCCCCTCTTCAAGAGTGCCACCACCACAGTTGTGAACCCTGGGTTCAATGGACAGTGAAGTGGAGCAATGCCTGGCAGCACCAGGACCCTTTAAATAAAGAAACGCCAAGCTAAGGACATCTCAGACTAAGGGTCCCACCTCCTCCTCTTTATCCTGTTGATTTGTTCCTATCTTCCAAGAGGCCACCAGCGCATCAGGCGCTGGCTGAGGGGCTGCACCATGCCTGTTTCCCAGCACAACACCCAATAGCTGGATTAGTGGAGCTGGCGGAGGGGACTGAAAAGCAAGTGTCAGTAGTGGGCACACACAGTGGATCCTGTGCTGGTTACTGACTCTCTCAGCTCTTAATGCTAACTTTGCCTTGTAGCAGGAGTCTCAGACACCAACCCAAAAATCCAGCTGAGTGCACAGAGTTCTTCTGGCTTTGCTTCAACGCTGGGATTTCAAAACTGCTGTTTCCCTTCTGCTCTAGCAGGATCTACTCCCAGGCTGCTCCATGCCTTCCCCTGCTGCACTAGTCTCCACCACTGGGTTTGCACTAGTTCCTAAAGCTGAGTTGGATGTGGAAGGTCCTCCAGGCTGTTCATCTGTTCTGGCCATTGCAGTAAAGTGATGGCCCCTAAGGGCTAGTGAGCACCTCTAGCCAGAGAGAAGAGCAGACAGCAGCATGCACTGAATCTTTTTTCTAAATCAACAGCTGCTTCCCAGTGTCGCTCCCCTCTCAGACCTACCTAAGGCAAGGTTCTGCTTGGGCTCCAGTAAGCTTGGCTTGCCTCTGCCAGGGTTTGAGCCCTCTGCATGAGAATGAGGCAAAGGAGCAACCGTTTCAACTGTGAGATATCAGCCTCAAGCACGTGAAATATTGCCTGCAGTTCAGAGCTTAGTCACAGCTTCTTTCACCATCCGTGGGGCTGTAACTCTTCCCTACTCTGCAAGAGCATCGGAGGACCAAGCATGCAAAGGGCTCAGCAGTACAGGAAACATCTCCAGCTCAACACTTTTCCAAACAATGCCCAGAAGGTAATTGCTTTTTTATTGTGGGGTCATTCCTGTGAAATATCCATAGAATTCCATGTTTGCTTTAAGTGTGGGAATAGCTGTATTATGTCACATCTTCATTTGCTCTCTGAAGAAGTTTAATGTTAATAAAAATTAATATATAAAGTAGTTACATCTCTCCTGCTAAGAACCAGGTGCAAGGACAGCAGCTGAAGTGTTCATCAGAGAAACTACAGCAAAGTCCTATCATTGCTGCCAGCATCTCCCATAGGAATTTTCCATCTTTCCCATCCAGGAAAGATGGAAATATGCTGGCCATGGGAACAAAATGTCTTTTATGCTAATTTGACATCTACATACTGAAAGGTGCTCTCCTACAAGCCAAAAATGACTCACTAATGATGCAAACCAGTTTGTGTCCCTGCCCTTCTGCTGGCAGCTATAACATAAGCCACCTTAAACAAGAGTGGCTGTGCCGCATCAGATCAGGGATTAATTTGTGCCATTCTGCTGGTCTTCGACGGTGACTGTGAGTCTGGTGAAAGGTAAGAGAAGGAAAGTGTGTCTGATACTTCCTGCAGTAAGTACTATTGCAGCCTGCAGATGTTTTTGGCTCAAGGAGCCCCAACTCAGTGCAGGTCCCATGTGCCTTGTTGCACAAACACCAGAGGCACCCGTAAGGGCTCTGAGTCATGGAGGTAATGCCCATCACCAGGGACCCAGGTAGAAGCCCTTGTAGACTATATGAAGAGACTATCTGCATGGTCACCAGCTGCAGGTCTCGCTGCTGCTGTAGTGTGTGCCGTAAAAGTACAACCACATACATGCTTCAGAGGACAATTAAAGAAAATTGATGAGGGATCCAGACTTTCTCAAAAAGAAATGTGACCAGTAACTGCTTTAGACAGCAGTATATGCTAGGGCACATTCAAAAACCCAGAGTGAAAACAGTGAGCTAGGAGGGTCTTTCAGGCCCCTGGTCTTGCTTTAGTCCAGAGGCTTGGTGGTCTTTCTCTATGGAGTCTTGCTTGCAGAAATCAGAAGGATTTCTCAGCCAGATGTGGAATGACCCTTTCTTCAGGCTTCAAGAACTCTCCAAGAACATCCTTTCTTATAGTTGTTTCATTTCCACTGAGAGTAACTGAACCGTATTTTCTTTGACTTGAGGTGGGGAGGAAGCCAACTGATTTTCAAGTCAAAATGTTGACTTGATCAAAATCAAGAGCACAAGTCAGCAGGTTCAAGTAGCTGTCCTGCTGTCTGGGAGGGCACATGTGGCCTCCATTACTGCACTAAAAACCCCACACCACAACACATTGCATTGCTTGAGACAAGGCTGCTGAGGTGAGGCAGAGATATGCCTGAGCAACTGCAAAGTCTGTGCCCTGAAGAGCTCCTCACACAGGGAGAGGGACCACCACCACCTCCTGGGGGAACAGGAGGCAGAGGAACTGCAGGAGCTGCCAGGCCACATCCCAAGAGAAACAACATAATACAGCTGAGCCAACAGCCCGTGACTTCACTTTTATTACAGCCATGAGCTCCCCTTACATTCAAGCCACTTGTGTGCCAAAGGGAAAATTTCCAATATTCTTCAGATAATGGGACCAGCCCCAGAAGTGTTCCATGCAGAAGTCCAAGTCCCGTGCCAGTCGCTTTATGAGCAGGTAGGTGCCCACCAGTCCTGCTGCCCCCATGACAAAAAGCCCTCGACTGATTATCTGCAAGTGCAAAGAGAAACCCCAGCATCATCAGGGCTTTGTTGCTACCCAGCAGCACCAAGCAAAGTCTTCACGTCTGCACCCACCTGGCAATATCCCACCCCCTGCAGCTGAGCAGTGCTGGCATGCAGGATGTGGAGCTCACAAGGCTTATGGCATGGGGAGGACGGGCATCACCACCAACCAACCTTTTGCTGCCATTTCCAGCGCTGAAGAGCCTCATGGTAGCGAATTCTGGTGAAGGTCACCTAGGAGGGTTGCAGGAGCACATCACGGCCTCAGAGCCAACCAGGAGAAGCCTGTGGCAGCTCGGGCAGGGGGGGACTGAGGTCCTGGCCTTACCATGGTGTACAGCGGGACAATGGTGGAAGGCATGAGGGTGTGGAGGAAGTTGTCTATGTGCTTCCGGAAAATAAACCATGTTGAATTCACGTGCTCACGCATCTGTGACAGAGTAACCATCACCTCTTTGCAGGGCGTCTTGACAGAGCTTCCCTGAGTTTTGCTAGCTCTCCTGCTGCAAGAAGCAGATCCTCCCCAGTCCCAGTGGCATTCCCAAGGAGTTCTTCAGCTAAAGTCTGCCAGGGTGAGAACCTGACCAGAGCCCCTGCCCACCCTAACAGGGTGTCGCTGTGTGCATGGCCCACAGGACCACAAGGCTGTGTGTGGTTTGCTTACCTCTACGTAGTTGTACATAGCTAAGTCTGAGATTGCATGGTCATCTGGCACCCTCAGCCTGGAGAATTCAGGGAGGCAGGCACCTGGGAGAAGAAAGTGGAAGCTCACAGGCAGCTCCCCAGCAGGGTATCCAGCTGCCTTCAGCTGGAGAGGGATCCTCCTCTGCTCTGTCTCTTCCCCAGCCACCTCACTCACTGAAGTCATTGTGGAACTGGTCCATTAATTCATCGAAGACCAAACAATCTTCAAAGCCCTGGGAGAGAAATTAGAGGGTAAATAGACAGAAGGAACCACACATTCACTAGAAGTGCCATCACGGACGCTCAGCTGGTGCGGCTCTTCTACACACAGGGTCCCACTAACCAGAGCTTCAGAGCAGGAGTCTTTACTGCAGCCCACTCTTGCCAGGCATCTTACAGAGAAATCCAAGAGGTTGCCTTTCTCAGAAGCCTGGGGCTGGACCCCCCTCCCCATGCAGCCCCCTGCCCCATGGGAGGGAAGCACCATCTCTTCTCCTCCCCAGAGAATAGCCATATCCTAGTGAGCAGCCTTGCTAAGGACATCAGACCGTGGGACAGGCCAGCCCGTGAACTGTGGAGCTACACTCTAAAACTAGGCATTTCTAGGTGCAAAGATTTGGGGCCCAACTGACACAGCCCAGGGTCAGCTGTGAACTTACTGCATTCATGCCCTGTCCATAGAAGGGCACAACAGCATGCGCAGCATCTCCCATCAGCACGCACCGGGAAGCAAGGTGGTAGGCAGAGCACTTCACAGATATCATGGCCTGGGCTGGCAGCAAAAAGTAATCGTGCTTCAGCTCTTGCCTTAGGCAAAACAACAGATAGTTCATTTGTAGGACCACAAGAGACAAGAAGAGAAAGCCATGCCACGTCCAAGCTCAGGAAGCCAGGGCCACAGGCACTGTCATCACTGGGGTGTGACAAACAAGCCTGTTCACTGTGGTGCTTGTGCTGGGGAAAACGTGGAGGCCATACTACCTGCTTCATTAGCTTCCCACTAGGGACCAAATATTTTGTCTGCGTGTTTTAAGCTCTGCACAACACCACCTCAGTCCTTCTGCCAGGAGCAGTGGTGGATAGCAGTCACTGTATGAAGGATATATTGGAGGATGTCTAAGTTTCTAAGTTTATATGCAGCACAGTCTCCTTAAGAGGAAAGGAAACTGCCTTACACATCAGACTAGCAGACTCTTCCTATCAGCCAAAAAAAAAAAAGCCCCTAACAGTTAACTAAAGCAGAAGCATTAACAGCATGGGCTGGAGCTACCACCAACAGGGGACCTTCCCTCTTTACAGGAAAAAGAGGACACGCTGAATGGAGCCACAGCCATCAATCAGGCCGTGTGCTGGAAAGGCTGGTCCTCGTACTCTGCCACCAGGGGTCCCAGGAGGAGCAGAACGCTCCCGTTCTGTTTTGCTGTCCTTGCGCCGTTTGCCCGGCAGCAAGAGGGTGCCCGCTGCTCAGGGAGCAGCACGCTTCTGGGAACTGCCCGCTCTTGTGCCTCACACCGAGATATTTGTTTTAGCCATACAATCAGTAAGTGCCAGACTTTGGTCAGTCAGTCAGTACAGTGGTTTGTTTGGTCTTTTTTCACCAAGCCAAGCTTTTCTCAGTCTATTAACTAAAATCTCAGCATCTGCGCAACTCAGCTGTCTGAGTGGCAGGACTACCTGCTGCTGGCTTCAGAGTGCAGCCTTCCCCTCACACCAGTGGAGATACTTTGCTCACCCACCTCTAATGTCAAAACCCCACAGTTTATGAACAGCTAATCCATCCCTTGAGTCCAAAACCTTTAAGAGCAATACGAGAGCAATGGGGGTAATCTGCTCTCTGCTTCCACAACGGCTGTGCCTCCAAGGGACAGAGCAGTGCTTCAGTGTGATTCCATCAGAAACTACCACGAGATGGGTCTGAATTCCATTGCTGAGCCTGCTATTCCGTTGCAATTCCAGAACAGACTCGGTCTGCTTATTCCCCTCTCCTTCACACCTACATGCCATGGGAATCCAACCCAACAGCATTCACAGCTCCTGGGCTCGCCAGCTTCAGTGGCATCTCTGTCACCAGGATGCCCATGCTGTGTGGGGGTGCATGCCCCAGCTTTGCAGCACTGTGTTGATGAGTGAGAAGGGGAGATGGGAACACTTACTCTCCGATGAGGGGAATGGCATCTGGGAAGTAGGTCTGGAAAAAACTCAGTACTTGCTCGCTGGTTGTGATCTTCTCAAATTCCTCAAAAGGCATGAATAGTGTACAGGTGAAGGACTTGTCCTGCCAGCCAGGGAGAAAAGTCAGAAAGAATCCCAGGGGCCTAGAGAGCACCTGGCATCTGACACAGCAGCTCAGTGCCCAGCTTGTCACTTGGCAATAGCAGTGACCTGCCTTCACAGCGGGGACAAGTGCCTGGCCACCCCATTTCCCATGGTGGGCTTGCACGTGCTGGGGGCAGGCAGCAGGGAGGCAGAAATGGGCAGTGTTTGATCTGCCAGCACGGGCCTGGCACACTGCCCCGCTACTCCTGCGTTTAGTTTATAATAACCAGCTGCAAAAGCTGGTTTGGGGGAGTCAGGTGAGCTTGGATGTGTGGCCAGAGAGAGGTGGCACAGGTACCTGCTCAGAACTGTGAGCCAGGGCCAGCTTTGGGGATCCTGTCCTGCTCTCGCCCCTCCCAGACTGTGGGACTCCTGGCACAGGCTGGGGGTCCCTCCTGGCACCTTGTCGGTCCCCACAGCCCCCTGCCTCCCACCACAGCCCCCACAAGCTCCATCCTGTGCCCCAAGGGATCACAGCCATGGGTTATCACCATGTTGGGCAGTGCAATCATCATGAAGGTGTTTCTTGGCCAGATGTGGAGGTAGTTCGGTTCCATGGCAAACTGAAATAGAAGGAAAATTGTCTTGTGTCCCTGCCCTGCTTCCCCAGCCCAGCCTCTGGTTCTTCTCCACACCATCACACCAGTTCCTATCCTTTGTACCATGAGAAGACACAACAACCACAGGAACCTTTCTTGTACTGATGATTCAGGGAGACACAGAGCAAGGGCAAGAGGGAAGGGTAAGAAAGATGAACAAAAACCTGCTGGTTTGCAACTGCTGATGTCCTCACAGACACGTTCCCATATTCCCAGGACTCTAGAGCTAGAGTTAGCCCCACTGCTCCAGGCCAGGCTCCCTAGGATTTTTTCAGCCAAGACACTTTTCACCAAGACACTGGACCCACCAATGGAAGAGGAAGAGATGTCTGCCTTCTCTGAGGAAAGTTTTAATCCCTTGTCCGAGCCCCAGGAGAGAAATTAGTTTCTCTAGAGAAGCAGTAGCAGAGCCACCATGAGATGGGAGCAGATTGTCCCCCCTGCAAAGGTGGTAGCAGCCCTCAGGACAGGCACACTTACATCTCCGTCCTTGGGAGGAATGGTCAGCTCCATATAGCCATGAGGAATGTACTCATGACTGTAGTTAAAGCGTGTTTGCCTCATGAACTGCTTTCTGACTGTTGAGAAGGCTCCATCACATCCCACAATGAGATCATAGGTAAAGTCCAAGGGCTGCTGGTCAGATCTGAAAGCAACAGACTCGCTTGGATCGATCCTGCTGTAACTCTAGGCCAGCCAAGCACCACTGGGCACAGCAGATCTGCCTTTTGCACAATGCTAGGGACATCTATAGCATTATCAATCTTCTAGGGTGAGGGAAGAATGACTGCGCTGACTGGGAAGCTCGACGTTGGAATAAATAATTACCCTGTATGTTTTCAAAAGTATTACTATACCAGAGCTACCCAAGAATGCAACAGGCACCATTGGGATAATGCTGCTATTCTGTAGAGCCTGCATCCCCAGGTCATCGGGGGACATGCCCCTAGTTTAACACTGTGAAACAAGGTTATTAGCTGGCTGCATTGATGAGCAATCTGTGCCTGAAAACCAGCACTACAGAGACTGTCAGGGTTATTCCCTGCACTGGTCAGCAAGTATGTGACTAGCCTACCGCCATGCTGCTGAGGTGGTTAGTGAGAGGTGTACATTTTTTTCAGCCTGCCTGTGAACAGCCAGCCTGCCTTTGACACATCTTCTTTCCAAAGCTGACGCTGAGTTTTGCTTGCTCAGAAATAACACACTGATTTCAAACTGAGATTGCTCAATTGTTTGAGGTTTTAGGAATGATTAAACAGACACTAACCGAACACAGAACTTGCCCACAGGCTTGCAAAGGGATTACCTTTTTATGGTTAACGTCCCCAGCTCTGCATTGCACACCAGGACCTTGTGTCCAAAGTACAGTTTAGTGTTGGGGTACTTCTCAGCAGCTGTGAAAAGAAAGGACAACTAAATGTAGAGGCTTGTACTTTGAACACAAAAATATTTCCAAAAGATCCCTGAATTCTAGGGAATTTTGCCATTGTAGCCAATAGGATTGCTGTGTTGAGTGATGGCTGTTGGGCAGGACTCACTAGGACTACGTTTGGCCAACTTCTGTGAAAACTATCGAAAAAGTGCAAGGAATCTGCAAAGATTTCTTTCTTCCTGACAATTACAGGTCATGTACATGATGTTTCCAACATCACCACATTGTATTTCAGGGTGGGATGAGGTGCCTGTAGTCAGTGGGAAATTGGGGGAAATTTGGCTTGGCCTGATTACGTACTTTGCAAGTGCTCCCATTTCTACCTGTCTCTGGACAATCAGAGGTTGCAGAAAATGCCACAAACCATGGCAAGACTGAGGAGACATCTCCTGCTTTGTCTGGTGAAGTTCTGGGAGCAGATGCCAGTGCCAGTAGCTGAGAGACAGAGGCAGCTCCGACCAGTGTGAATGTGCGAGAGCTGCTTGCACAGAAAGGCCTTGAGGGAACTTGTTTGAATATTCTTTTGGTTTTGTTTGTTGGGGTTATTTTGGTCAGATCATCAGGGAAACAACACAGATTTTCTTCTTAAAACACAGCTAGTTCACAATTGCACTTTCTGGAAGCCTGGGGTCCAAAGTTTCCTCTTCATGGGGCAAATTCTAAATCCTCAGTGAGCAGGGTATAAAAGTGTTTGCAGACAGACCTGGCAACCTACCTGTTAGCAGCTCCCTGTTTAAGTTTGCTCTGTCCACAGAGAGAATGTACTGTAAGGCAAATAAACAAGGGGGTCAGGAGGCGTTGCTGAAGGATGCTCTGCATGGCCAGATGAGAAACATCACCTTCTCCAGCAAGCCCTGCTAAAACTGGGTGGTCATGCAATCAGCACAACATCCTTTCTAAGAGCGCGAGCCCCAGTCTGTTCATCCCACAGAGCTACAAATGCCATCAGAGACTCTGTGCTCTGAGAAGCATCTCCAGAGTGGCAGCACGAGACCAGTACCTGGTTCTTCTTCCCATAGGGGATAGAGTACTTCTTCCCTGAAGGTGTATGTATCCTCCTTGCCCTCATCGGAATGCCTTTGGACACGATCTGAAATGGAAGGGAACACAACCCAGCCTTCTGGCCGAATATCAATTGCTGAGGGGAGGACACAAGCTACCAAGTGCCATCCACCCTATGGACCATGCTGTGAACAGAATGGGATGCTCTTTGCTTGTACCTTTTCATGTGGTTATCAAGGCTACTGTGGAAAATTTTCCAGGGCTGTCAATGTCAAGCCACTATATTTTACTGAGATTACTTACAAGCTCATTCTCACAAAAATCAAGGGAAAAATATTTTTCGATAGAAGAGACATGAAAAGTCCCAGAGTGCTGGACAGGACAGGGGATGACAGACACATTACAACCTGGTGCTGGGATATGAGCTGTCACAAAGCCTGGGGTCCCATGCAGGGAGGCAGGGGCCAGGAGATTCCATCACTGCCCACAGCTGGATGTGAAATGGTAGTGAGCACCCTGCAGAGAAGTGCTGGGCTCTGAGGCAAGCGTGCTGTTCAGAAGTTGATGTGTGTGGATTTCAGGGGTCAGCCCAAGGCTCAAGGTTTTGTGGGAAAATACAGATCTGGGCATCTCAGTGGGGAAATTAGACCCTTTTATCTCATCCTGCTGGTACTCCAGCTCTTTTGGGAGTCCACCACCCCATTTGCCCTCACCCTCCAGGAGGGAGGAGAGCATAGCAGGAAGGTAAACGCTAGAAGGTGTTGCCTGAGTGTTGGTCTCCTGGGAAAGCACCCTCTACCATGAGCAGAGCCCAGCTGACTGGGGTTCGGTGCTGCCCTCAGGCTGAGGGAGATCCCTGTGGGCAGCTGTGCCATGAAGCAGTGGAGAACCAGGCTGCAGGCATGCAGTGGGAGGTCTACCTCCACACTCATGAAAGCAGAGCTACTGCCGTGGTGGCCTCCGCATGCTTGGGGATCAGAAGAGAACCTTTCCACAATTGGCTGGTCAAAAGCTTTTTAACTAGAGACCCCACTGCTGACAGAGGCTGCCAGGGTACCTGCTCTTCCATCCCCACAGCTCGGAGGGCTTGGCGTCCTCTGTGGGACAGGGCCAAGTTAATGCTTCTGCCACGGCTGAACTGAGCCACCCGGATATCTGCATGAAAAGATCAGTTGGTTATGGAGACATAGCTCATAGAATCACAGAATCATAGAATGGTAGGAGTTGGAAAGAGACCTTGGGACACCATCAAATCCAAACCCCCTGCCAATGCAGGAACACCTACAGCAGGCCACACAGGAACGTGTCCAGGTGGGTTGTGAAAGTCTACTC
>JANIJG010022921.1:0-39550 GCA_024611175.1 Megaceryle torquata
ACTTCTCTACCCAGCTGCTGTGCTACACCTGAGGATGTGCCAGACCCCATTGTCAGGAAGCTATGGGAGGGAGAGGAAAGGCTCTCTGGCAGAATTCCAGTTCTTAGGAAAAAGCTTCTTCCCCTGTACAGACCTTGATTATCAGTCCTACCCCACACAAACATGCATTTGCTCATGGAGTCCCTGAAGCAGACACCAAATCTAGAGACGTCAGAAGCACCATCTTCTCGTATCACTATGAAAAATCTCTAGAATCATCTAAATCTAGTCTAGCAGCTCACTCCTCCATTACATCTTCTGCATGAATTACAAATGTGAAGCAACACACACTTAACACAAGAGCACACTCTGGGCAAGATCCATTTATAGACATTCTTAAAGAAAGTATCAAATATATAAGGGTGCTTTCATTTTGTCATAGCTGAGGTCAGGACAACTCAAGGGGACAACGTATTTTGGAAGCACTGAGCATTCCTTATAGGACAGTCATAGCATGGGCATCTCAGCTTGAGATTCCCCACTGCCTAGCCAATATATCTGGATGCTTAATATAAATTAACCTGTTATTACAAATCACTCAAGTTCTCCTTGACATTCAGTATAAGACATTCTGGGTCAAGCCAGTGAGCTAAACCAGACCCTTCCTCAGACTGTTTGGTGTGCACAGTTCCAACTACAAAATCACTTTTCTCCATTTTTGCCTCAGTAACCTTTGTGTGTTTCATAACACACAAGAACAGTCCAGAACATAACAAATACTTGTCAAAACAAGCTGCAGAACCTGTTTAAAAAAAGGAGGGATGCATTTAATTGCTATACATTTGCATGACAGTCTAATTGCATTGACTTCACTGACAGCATTCCTGTCATGGGCACTGCCCCTTCAGTGGAACCTACCACCTGTTTAATTTTTGCTACACCAAATGAACTACACCTACACAAGGTAACTCTCTCCCTTCTCTAGCCTGCAACAAACACAAACAAAAAAAATACCTTTTTCTGAAAGATAGCTAAAGGGTATGATGGGCAGCCCTCAAAGTCTTCTGCTGTCTACTGTCTTGTCACAGCACCATCTGTAGTACTCCTGTCAGTATGTCTTAACTTGAGGAGTTCAACCTATCTCTTGAGTTTCTACTTCCCAAACCATGGGGAGTCCCATTAAAGTTATTGTGTGAATACCAACATCAGCTCTATGCAACTTCTGGGAAGAGTGTCCTGAGTTACAGGACCTGAAAGACTGGGTGGTTCAGGACAGGGGAATTGCAGATGTTACGTTGCATCTCTAGTACATGTGATTTGGACCTCCGGTTGATGAGAGGAGAAGAGAGAAGAGACAGCTGCTACCAGCTAACCAAAGCACAGGGCTCCATTTGCCATCCTCAACTCTTGTCCATCCTCTTTACAGTTCAGGTGTTTACTGCTGCAGCTCAGTTTCCCTGGACTCCAAGAGCCCTGGATTGGTTACACACCTGCAATAAGGAAGCTGCACGACCAATTTTTATAGCTGCTCACAGAGTGGCTTAAGGAGGATACAACTTCTCTTCATGATAAAGAGGATTATTACTGGAAATGATGCCACAGGAAAAACTGCAGGATTTCTAATATCCCCTTTGGAAAAGGCTGTAGCAATATGGGGAAACATCACATCAAAATCACAGTTCCCTTTTGAGTACTTTTGGTGATGTGTCACACTGTCATTCCTGAATGTCACCTTGATGGAGAGAAGGACTTCTTAGGAGGAGTTGTCAGCTTGGAGCAACAAAAGCCACCTCCTTCAGAAATACACCCACAGAGGTGTGCGAGGCCAGGACAATAACAATCACATCAGACTATAATTAAAACTACTGACTACTTACAGCTTCTCATTGACAGTCTTCTATGTAATAATTTAAAGCAATTAAGGTAACGACCTTCCCCATGCTGACATGTCTGCACAAACATAGAATTACCACCATGATGGAAAGGAACCTGACTAATGTTTAGCTCAGTGAACAAGAAACCTTGTCAGAAGGTCCAGAGCCCTTTTCCAGCCTTGCTGCTACTGACTTCCACAGGACATTGCGTCAAGCCCTGAAGGCAGGGACAGAGGCCAGAAGGTGCTTGTACATTAATAAGTCCTTCTTGCCCAGCAGATGCCCTTTCTTGGCAAGACAATCCCTTTCTACAAAGGATCAAGAGAATGTTGTTGCACAACATACTGGCAATTTTATAGCTCAGGCTTGGATATATTAGTTTTCTAGGGGCACAGAGATATGAGACTATCCATGCCTGGAATATTCACAATGTCCTAATAAACACAATTAACTGTGGCTTCTCACTCAAGAAATATCCACTCTAGGAGCCTATTTTATCCTAAACTCATTTTAGTTCTTGCAGAGTCAAAGTAGAAAATCGATAGTAGGCAAATATAGATAAAGCAGCGCAGGGGAAAAGTGATCAAATCAACAGAAAGAGAGGAGTTAAACCCAAGTTTAGATAGACAGAAGACACACGGAAGTGCTGTGGGAAGACAAAGGCATTTATTTTCAGATCTGAGTAAGTGAGGACTATATGGAATCTGGACCAAAGGCTAATAAAAGCAAAAGCTTGCTGACAGTGGTTAAATCACACATGTTCACATGGAGCCTGCCTAGGTGGCTCAGACTGCAAGATTTTAGGCATAGAGGATTTAGAAGAGGCCTATAGTATAGAAAAAAATGTCTGTGATAAAAGACAGAACACTACCTGTACAATATTGTACCTTCCCCATTCAGCCCTTAGACACTGTCCCCAAAACAGTGACACACAGAGCTACAGCCTACAATGAAGCAGCTCAGCCCATGTGAACTAGCAGGTATAGACCAGTCCTGAAGGCCAGACCCTTACTCTCTAAGCTCTTTAGGAAGATATGAGTCCTCTCCTGTAAAACTTTTGAGATTCCATCATAATGGAAGCTATCCTACCAGAAAAATCCGCAAACAACACACAGCACAAAGGCAGCCCATTCAATTTTTTTGGTCTTTGCACCTTTTTTATCACTGTACTAATAAAGATTCTCAAAGTTAAACTCTTATCACTGGTTTATCTCACTCCAGTTCCAGATTGAGGTTTTGACTCATGTTGTTGCAGACAGAGTTCAACAGGATTTGAAACTGTCTCAGACTCAGTTACGGTTCAAGGAAAAACAAAATAAAGCTATGTGGTTTCAATGAGTTTTTAGTTCATTGCATATTCAGCCCCAGAGAGCTCTTTGGGAAAGACAGGCTTTGTTTCTTGCCTATCTCCAGTGCTGTGGTGCAGAGATTAGCTAGCAGTTGAGGCTGGGCAAGTGCCCTGCTCTCCTGAGAGCTATTTTCCATTGCTGGTGTTCACAGACACACACACCCCTGCTTTGCAGATCACATAAGGCAACCTTGTTAGTGCATCCAGAGAAGTGGTGAGCACCATACATGGCTTACAGACCTTTTTGGGGAGAGGCTGGTACATAAGCACCAAGTGCTGTGTTTACACAGCTTGGTGGGGTTTTACCCATTTGCTCCTGCCTTCCACTGCGGATGAACAGCCACCACCACCACCATTCCCCTCTTCTCCACTCAGTGTGGTCCCTCTCGTTATGATCATATCTGTTGCTGGTTGACATCCACTGTGACGAAAAGTGTGCTCCTGTCTAATCAGAGCTTGGAAATTTCTGCTTCATTTATTCAGTTCCTCAACTCAGTTTCCTCTTGTGGCTGAGAGCCTTGTCAGGTATCACAAGTTACTCTCTAAATCCCAGAGCAGACCACATTAGGAAGCAAATTCTGATGTACCCTTGTACAGTGGCACGCACACAGAAGGACAATCAATCACCTCTATCACCCAGCATATGTATCCAGTGCCACTTAAGGAGCCATGGGTTGTCCTGCCTGGCCTGCAGGCTGTACTAGCTCTGCTTTCACTAATGCAGATATCTTGGGCTTCCTGGGGACGACTGAAATGGCACTAGACATGAATGCTTGGCAACTGAACCTCACCCATAAATTCTTTCTGGATACACCTGGTTTTGTCTTAAGTCAGACAAAACACAACTTAAGCAGTTTTGCCAGCTTGGTCAGCAAATGCTTTTGCACCTGCTAAAAGCCTCCGTCAGGCTGAACAGTAAATTTCTATATTAGTTGTCATCCCAGCCTCAAATATCTTTAAGAGCATCACCTTGGAAATCTATCACTCCGGTCTCTGCCTCATCCATTCCAACACCTTCCTGAAATGAGCCAGAGATATGCCAGATGGGATGTGGAATAATGATGGCCAGGTATTCCTCGAGACTCAACACTTGCTCTAAAATGCTGCAGTTCTCTCTCGATTGTTCTGTATGCACAAAATTAACACCACTGATTGGGACCTTGCAACATTTGAAATACAGTTTCTCAGAGAAGGATCTCCTTTCTGTACTTCCAACATGGTCTGGCTGGTATCAACATAGAGAAGAACACAGCCCATGTCTCAGGGCTGAAGCTCCAGGATGCCTGTCTGGGGGCTACACAAGCTGAGGAATAAGGACTTGTTCCTAGTCTGCACTCTGACATACTTGTAGGCAAGCACAGGTTAAATATTCTTTTCCTCTGCACACAACTTGTTTCATTATGACACTCTCTACAAAAAGTGCTATTGGACCTAATTTTTTTTTCCCCACTTTGGAAGACGTACGGTAGTTTGGCTTACTGGGGAAAAAAGTTGACATTTACCGCTAAGAAAAACTGTGTGGGAAAAGAGCATCTGCAGAGCACATGGCATAACGGGAAAGGATTGTCAGATTACCTGGAGAATTGATACTTGTCTCCGCTAAAACTCTATTTTTGTTCAAAACCCTACTTGCAAATTCTTAGAGAGGAGATAATACAGATTTTCTTAAAGTATTTCAGATTAACCGCTGCATAAGAAATGCAGTATCCTCAAAATGTGGTATCCATAAGCTTCTGATTCACACGTTTGCCATTTGGAGATATTAGGTATGTATGTATTTTTAATGAAGATACAGAACATCTTAAGGAAAAAAAAAAATCAATTCACAAGTCTATCTGTGTACCAAATTCAGTGTTCAGTGACTCCAGGTTCCACAATAACATCATACTGTGACTGTGCTTTCAACACCAGCCCTCACTGCATTCACATCATGCAGTGGAGAAGCCACAGGCTGAGGTGGATCATACCCAAAGAGTTCTTCTAACACATTGAAACCTTTTTGTCTTAAATTGATCAGTATTCCCAGCATATCCCATCTCAGTTGTGCTGAGAGCTCACATTCTCTTCTTTTTCTACCTGACTTTGATATAACTTTCCAAATGGTAAAAACTGTGATATGAATGTTTGTAAATGAAGATTTTAGAAAGAAAGAGGGGCAGAAAAAGATCTAAATCCAAAATTTGAGGATAAAACACACTGGTTACATCCATACAGTGTAGCACAGTCTCAAACACAGGCAAAAGGCTGTACATCACTTAACGCATGAGAAACAGTTTAACCTCTGACTACAGAATACTGAGCCAGTCTTGCACACTACATAGTGGGCTTAAAACTCACCCAGAGCATCCATGGAAAAGCACCTCCTGGTTTCACTGCTTTCATAGAGAATTTCATCCCAGGCCCCACATCTACAGGAATAAAAAAGCCCCTCCGCACCTTCTACCGCCCCTTCTCCCCAGGTCCCTATTCTACTCCATGAGATTTTCCCAGAACTTTATCTTTCCCAGTATCTGTTTGTACAAGCAACAGCTTTCTTATATTTTTGTATTCAAGAGTGAACTCAGAGGAACAAAGACTGCTCTTTCATAATGCACCATCTTCATGAACAGACCCAACAAGGTCTCAATGAAAACCACAAAGCTTTTATTCATACCCATTAACCTACCAATAAATGCACAGAGAATAACCACAAAAATAAGGAGCTTGCCACCCTTGAAACCTTCCCGAGGGCCTCCTGGACATGTAGCACACACCCTTAACACCACGTGTCTTCAAAATACAGTAAAAATTATTTGGTGTGTGAGACAATGGGGATGGCATCTTCAGAAATACATATTCAAAGTGATTAGGAAAGCTGATAGAGTATGACAGCCACAGAGATATTCTTTCTGCATCCCAGTGGAGGCAGAATTAATTGACTTCTTACAGTGCCACAGTCAGTTAAAAATATTACACCTAGAAATGTTTTTTATGTTGTATGCTATTGATGCTGTATGCTTTGCATATAGAGGATGTAGAAATAACACTATGAAAAAAGTTAATAATTTTATGGCCCCCAACTGAAACTTTTTTTCCCCCTCCAGCAGATGTAAGCATGCGAAGTGGGATCCCAATTTAACCAAGAGCCAAGCTTGGCACCAAACTTGTGCTGATACAACCATATGGTTTGAAAGATTTTTCTCTCCCTCTGCTAGCTACCACCTCACATCTTGTAAATGATGTGTCTTACAACCATTATCAGCATCAATTATAAAAAGTATCTGCCTTCCATGATGAAGAACTGAAGCCAATATGCTGAGGTGAAAGGAAGGCACCAGGCTGCCTGTGCTTACTGCAGTTCCCACTGCTCGCTGATGAGAGGGCACCAGCACATTTTAAAAGAGCTACTTAGCTACTTATGCAACTCTGCTGCTGGCAGTGAGGTGCAGGGTAGAGAGGTGTGACTGAACTGAAAGAGTAGGGTGGGGGGAGAAGGAAAGTATATGGGAGCAGCAGGGGGAAAATGAGGGGGGATTCAGGTACAGGGAAAATATGGGACTGGGAGTGCAGAGACACCCCAGATGCTTTCCTGGCCTGTGTTGGAAGCCACCCTGCCAGTTCTGCCCACCCCATGCAGTCAGAGAGGCTCCTCGTAGCCCGATTTGCCCAGGTGTCTACAGCACAAAGATAACCATCAGTGCAGACCCACAGAGATTAGTGCCTCATGCTCACACAAACATCACTGAGATGTTTCTGGGTACAAAGGCATCTCCAAAGCTGAACAGCTATGTTTGCACAGTGCCATGGCAGGCTCTAGCCCTGCTGCTCTGCACAGAGCCACCCCAGTGACTGCACCTGAGGCACATTTACTCTGCCAGCTGGATAATGTGATTGCAGATAATCCAGATTAGTGACATTTCATTTCAGAATGAGAAAGTAAGTGAAGCTGTTGCAAATACAACATTGAATGAGGCCCACAGACAACTGCTATGGCCCCCAAAGCATCAAGTGCCCTGTCCCAAACACCCAAAAGATCATCACTTTGTATAGGCTCATCATAAATGTTTAGAAAACACCTGAAAAAACCGAAGCAGGTTACTATTTCCATGGGAAGCTGTTCCAGAATGTTGCCTTTTTCCTCATCATAAACTCTTCTCTAACTTCAAGCCTAAATTCATTCATTTAATCCCAAGACTGGCAGAATACGATGCCCTATACCTCCTGCACATAAGCATCAAGACTTGTAAATAATTTATAAGAGACATGAATATGCTGCCATCTGCACACAAAGGAACCGCTCACTCTACAGCACGTGTGCTCCTGCTGCTACCTCCAGCAAAGGGAGATGGTGAGCTGGGGGCAGCTGTAA
The DNA here is from genome assembly GCA_024611175.1 of Megaceryle torquata. Lineage (NCBI taxonomy): Eukaryota > Metazoa > Chordata > Aves > Coraciiformes > Cerylidae > Megaceryle > Megaceryle torquata. The sequence goes on from JANIJG010022921.1 coordinate 7,550, forward strand.
GGTCACACTGGGAAGATTTTCTACATGATGACTCTTTGGTGACTTGGGTTACAAGAACTTGATATATCCGATTTAATCTACCAAAGCAGTGGATGCTAACAGGAATCCCTGCTGCCAGGTGCAGCAGAGAGAACAAGGATCAGCAAACAAGCAGATTAAAGAAAGGTGTCATCCCAAGAGATAGCTCTGATGCAGGCTGCACGTCACCTACTGTCAGTCTGGTGTCACAGTTAATGGAACGTGAAACCCCAGGACTGTCAAAACACACCTTTTTGCAGCTAGGACTAGCCTGGGCTGGAAAAAGATAAACTATTATTTATTTGAATTCTGGGCTCCACAAAGTATGAAGGTTCACAAAAAGTGAAAGAGAAACCATGGTACCAGTAACTTCTCCCTGTATTGCAGAATCTCATTCTAATGTGTGCTTTCAAAAACTTAAAATCAAAGCTACAGCCTAGGCAGCATCTGCCTTGATTTGCAAACACAGGGCAGAAAACTACCACCAAGCTTGAAAAAAGCCATGGTCCTCTGAGTGGATGCCATAGGCTATATTAGTTGAGCTTCAGATTACACAGAAAAGTACACAAGGGTGGATCTCATAGCAGTATATTGCACCGTCTGAATAGCAGTCTCAGAGTCTGGAAGGTGTATGAATGCAGCTCTGCAATGATACCCTGTGCAGAGCTCAGCAGGTTGAGGCCATTACTGGAGTCCCAGCATTGTTCAGCTTCTGGCATCTGCAACACAAAGTTACAAAGTTTACCTTGAGAGCGGTGCAAAGTTTATCAATCTTGCAGAACGGCAGAGATCTAGCACCGAAGTAACAACCACTCCTCAGTTTTTGTGTTTGCAGAGATGGGCCTTTTCATCAGTGGGAATTTTAGCTGAAATTTCAATTCAGGTAAGTCTTGGCCAAATACTTCTGTACACAAAGCAAATAGGTAAAAATAACTACTTACATATCCTAAATATGGCACCAACACATGCTTAGCCACATGTGCCACTTTTAAAGGAACACTATATTTTTGTCTTTAAAAATATTTACAGAATCAGTAGAAGGTTTTCAAGTAAAGTTTTTGTTCAAGTACTTTTTTCTGTCCAGCTCAAATAACTTCTTTTCCAAAATTATTTCTAAATTACTTGCTACTTTGACAGGGAGCAGGAGTTACAGAAATGCATCGTTCTCTGGAGGCTTTCATTCAACTGGGACAAGGAAAAGGATGACTAAGGCTGCAAGAGTTCTTTTCCATGGGTACTTCCCAGCTCCTAGCACTTACACTGTGTCGTTTCTAGGCGTGGTAGGACTACAATATCAATAGCAGGTAGAAGATTTAAGGGAGCACTGGTTTTGAAGCGTATCCCAGGAGGCTCAGAAATTACTTTACCATTTCACAATGCTAAGCAGAGTGAGGACAAAGGAATGAAGAGATGACAGACAGAGACAAACTTCGGTGCAAAGTGGGACACGCCAATTACTGCCATCACTAATTGCCATTCCCCGGGTGTAGGAGCTTGGGAAGCCTTTAGTAACATCATGAGAAGCTTGAATTGTTTTATTGATATTTACGCTTCCTTCACCCTTAGTGATTTATACAAATAAGAGATTAGAAGAAGGAAAAAGCAGGAATTGCAGGAGAGAAGAGAAGGGTAATTAGTACTGTCAGGATTGAGAAGATCAGTAGGGTTCTAGTGATGAGGAGAAAGACGAGAGGAAAGAAAGGGACTGACACGCATTTGGTATTTCAAACACAGGAAGGTTCTTGCAGCTAGGGATGCCGAAGCGAGACTTGCTTATTATTATGACTATGACAAAGCAGAAAAAAAAAACAGAACACACATTGATTAAAGCAGCAGGCATCTCCCTTGGATGCCGAGACTCAGCAAGGGGCCGGCGCTTCCCAAGGAGGCAAGCATTTAGATTTCAGCTATTCTGAGACATGGACCATATGTTGGGGCCATCTGGAGGCTGCTTTACTTGATGGATGTCGGATGCGTCCAAAGACACCAGGGAAGGAAGCTGAAATATTGGTAACTGATTGATGTTGAGGGCACTTAACTAAAGATGACCCCAGTTGTTTAAAACTTACACCTGTTCTCCAGGAGAAACTTGGAAACAGTCTTCCCAGTGGAGATGATGGCTTCTATGGCTTTCAAACAGCAGCAGCTTCTGATGAAACATGCAGTCATCATTTAACTGATACAGCTGGTGAATTCAGTGGGATGGCCTCATCTGTGCTCTCACCCAGTCAACATTTGACCCATGGCACCAACTAGAACATCCCATTTAACACCAGACCTGAACCGTCACCGCATCATCAAAAGATGTGTTGTGCCAATGGATGAAGCCTATGATGCAAAGGGCCTTCCCTGCCTTCAGAACATCCCTGCTGTTTCAGCACCTCCTGAGAAAGATCACCAGGAAAAGAAGCAATGCTGGGCCCCATTACAGTGCAATGCAAAGAAGCAGAGGACACCTCTGCAGCACAGCTCATGAGACATTTTTCTTTCATCCCCAGAAGACAGGATGCCAAGGCCCTGACATTAACAGGTCAGACAGCAAAGAGCAAGTCATGCCCCTGCCCAAGCCATAGCAAATCCCTATTTTGTAGTTAAAACAAACCCATAACAAAACCCAAAAAGCCAAATTCTTGAAGACAAGTAGTGTTTCTCTGTGTCTTAATATGCTTCACATCTAGGAGACACCAAAATATCTAAGGTATAAAGACCAGCAGGTAGGAACCCACATGTCCAACCATAACCAGGCCTTTTGCTGAGATCTGTGCAGAGAATCATGTTTTGTCTTGCACCAACAGGAGGTGGAAGAATGCATGGAGAGCTCCAACTGTCTCTGTGCAAGCAGAGAACAAGCAAAAGAGCCCAATAAACACATCTCTAAGGGCAGCTTTTGGAAAACAGCTCAATAGACTACCTTGCACTTTGTCCTGCCTGAAAAAGCAACAGTAAACACATTTTCTTCCCCAGCATTCAACAACAGAGCTTGGGAAACTATCTGAATACAAATGCTCATTACCCTCAGCATATGGAGATCTCCATGACTCACATCCAAGGACAGAGCATAAAACATGCTGCTGTTTTACAGCTCTCCCCATAGCCTCTCCCTCAGCTTGCTTCACTGTCTTAATAGTCTCTGGGATTACAGTATGTGGTGCACCGAATTGCTGAATTATAACCCCCAGGGCTCGGCAATGCGATGCCATCCTGCTTTGTGCTCTGCTTCTCAGGGAAAAGAGGGACCCTTTCAGAGGAAAGCAGCTGCAAGGCTGTCAGCACCCTTGCTGCCGTGGCTTGAGCTTCAGAGATTGCGTGCAGGCTTTGCACACCACTTGGGCTGAGGTGCAAAATTTATGATGCCCGATATCCCCAGTGTGGCTCTGGAGAGTGGGAGCTCTCTGACAAATCCCGATTTCTCTTGGCTGCTGCTAAACAGTGAGGTCCAAGTCCTTTGCGAGGGCAAACTGAATCAGGCAACAGAGCTGTGACAATTAACACCTGCTAAGAGTTGGCCTCTGCTTTCCAGTGTCATAGGGACACATTATCTGGAAAGGATCCGGGGGCAGAGGGACTCTATTGGTGGATTTTGCCACTTACTGCTTGCCCACAGAGGACCTCAGATAGCTGCGCAGTGGAAGTCAACCAGGTGTCTTGGAGTTAGATGAATTTGACTAAGCACAGGTTACTGTCTTATGAATGTCTTCATTAACAGGCAGTGAAATGATGCCCCCTTGCACATCTGGAGCTCAAAGCAGAACAGAGTAAAGACAAAGCAAGAGAGTCTCTCCAGCTCTCATCCCCACTCAGATTGCAGCTTGTGCTTTATATCATCAGCTCAGACAAGGACTGGGATTTGGTAAAGTCAAGTGACAAGAAAGTACAGAGGAAGAGTTATAAATATGCATCAGAGTCTCAGGCTAGAGATCAAGGGCAGTTTTGTGAGAAAATAATTTTAGAATCAAAATGTGGTAGTGAGGGTGTATGTGAATGTGTAAAACTACATAATGGCAAGGAAACGATCCTGTCCTTCCTGCTGGATAGGAGGAATAGAGAACATTGTGACTGTGACCTGACTTAAATCTCCCTTTGCCTGCTTCAAGTTGCAAGGTTTTTGGAATGGAGGCTGTCTTTAGCATGCAATTGTTCACCTGACACAATCTCAAAGGATGCTATTGCAGTGACTGACAAAATCAGAATGATCATGTGGATTTGGATGTGGCTGAATGTCTCCATCAGGCAACCACAGTTCCATGCTGTGTGTAGAAACCAAGTATTCATCAAGAAGTGATCTCTCCAACACTAGCATTGAGCAAATACTAACACACTGAAAACTGACCAACCTAGATACTTCAATACAGGGACTTAATCAGGTTCTGAAAAACTTCCAAGTAAAATACACATAAAGAGCCTTTGTGAGATAATTTCCTTGAACAGACTTTTGGTTGGTCAGCAGATGGAATGGTGATTTATTTCCCCCTGCCCTAGGAAATAAAGAATCAGCACAAAAGGTATTAACTGATAGTAGTGCTTAGACCTCATCTAGGAACAGAAGAGCACAGATACAAACAGAAGAGCATAGAAACCTTGTTCCACTTGCCAGAAATATTCCACTTGGTGACATAAGATGCACTTTGCAACTCGTCTTCAATTTTAGGAAGAGCCACACAGACCCACTTCAATGCACAGGTAGGAATGCAGAGCAACAAGTGATGCTGCACTCATCTCCATGGTGGGACTGCTAACTTGTCTAGCTCACCATTATGAACCATAGTGAGTCAGTCAGCATTACCTTTGCAAGTAGTTATCCCATTTCTGTATGCTTTAAAAATAACTAGCTTGGAGAAATGCATGGGCTCATTTTCCTGATGAGGAAAATAAGGCACAAGGTAGAGCCCTGCTCAGTCAGGAGCTCTACACACACTGTATTTGTTCACTACAACCATGTATTAACATCAAGGTGTAGCACTCCACTGGCTCAGTGAATTACTGATGGATTTAGGTCTTGGATTTTTCTTACAAATGCCCCCCCTAAGACTCCCAGTGCTCCAGCAGCACTTGGGCCAGGTGAGACCACGTGCACGGATGACATCAGTGTAAGAAAGGCCAAGGCAGCTGTTCTCAGACTGAATTGTTATCCCTTACTATCCACGTGAGCAATCGACTCTCAAGCATATGTGGCTATTATCTGGGCCCATCCATTAAAACAAATACTATCTGTCTCACTTCTGCAATATCCTTTCATGCAGACACTCTACAAATGGTGCAGCTGGTCCTCTTCCCATTGCAAGGAGAGCTATTAACTTCAGCAGGTGCAGGAATAAAGTCCATTAAAGCTTACTGCATACCAGTACAATTATCTCCATTACTGGGGAGGTAAATTGAGACACAGAAGGACACATTTTCCTCCAAGGTCATACAGTAAATCTACTGCATAGCAGAAACAGAAATCAGTGCTTCTCATTTCCAGCCCAGGCTTTGACCATAATTACAAGTGAGAGATGAAATTTGGCTCCCATTCTAGAGGTTGGGGAAGTTCAGGACCCTGAATCTATTCTTGGCTTTTGCTTCCTGTTTCAACGTGTGACTTTGGATAGGTCAAATTTTGATGCCTGTTCATTTGGAGCGGCTTACATTCCTCATATATGCAAGATGTATCCATTAATAACAGGTTAGTTGGTCTCTATGCAAATATAAACTCTTTGTGCACAAGGGGTCTTGTTTTGATACCGTCGTCTAGTGACAACTAGTTCTTTGTCTGCTGCACCCCACCAGAGAGCAGTAATGGCAACATCCCTCACTTAGCAGGTATTCTGATGAAGGAGATGAGTTCAGGCAAACCCATGAAACCTCAAAAATCACAAATCCCCCTTATCATCTCTCTAGGCACTGGAGAACATGCACACTAATGCAAGGAACAACCTTCCCATCCCTACCCAGATGATATGTCTCAAACCATCTCTACCCCTGTGAGAAGGGGCATACCTCAAAGACTCCTCCTTGGCCAGAGTCCATTCTGCTGTTACCAAGAACTGGTTAGGTAAAAATTCCAGTGTTGGCAAGCACCAACTCATACAAACTAAAGTGCTTCAATGGGGACAGTTTAAACAAAGAAAGCCTAAACAAAAAAAATCTCTCCCCAAAAAACCCAAACCCAACAAAATATAGGAAGATGTTCAAGGTGATGCTCAAGTTCTCTTCTGCAGCACTGCCTGTTCAGAGCCCTTCTCTGCCCAGCCTGGAGCAGCACTCAGATGCATTACCTGCACAGACTCTCTTCTGAGTTTTACACAAGAGAATTTGAGAAGTTTCAGGTACAGACAATACCTACCAAATCCTGATATTTTTCTTTTTTTTTTTTCTTTTTTTTTCTTTTTTTTTTTTTTTTTCTTTTTTTTTCTTTTTTTTTTTCTTCAAGACAGACCTCGTGTTTTGTGGCCAGATGGTAGGTCAGCTCAGCTGCTCTGTGTCAGGCATCACAGTGAGCATCAGATGTCCAGTAGTGCTGGGGGGGCAGGTTTAACTGCTTGCACCTTTCTCTGAGACTTGTCCCAAATGCTCATTAGGTCACATACATGCCCCCTAGGGAGATAACTGTCAATATTAACTCCTGTTTCCCTGGCAACTAACCTTACTTTCACAGCAAGAATATGGGAAAATTTGAGGACATGGCTTTTCTTGCTTCCTCCCCCCCCACCTAGTTCTGGAGATGCTCATTTTCCCAGCTGACTTCTGTATTTTCACAGCTGCTGAGGAAACTCCAGTTGAAATTCATAAGACTTTGGAATGTAACAGTCTTAAGTCAGCAGAGAAGAAAGCTTTCAGAAAGGCAAATTCAGTCATAATTTTGGCTTTGAACATCCCTGAACTTCACTGATAGTACTTAGAATTGCAATGTCCCCATTAAACTTGCCCAAAGCCACACAGTGAATGAATAAATAAAGCCACTATTTTTATCTGTTAGCATATTCTATGTAACACAGACCAAGACACAGTCCTGAATCAATTTCTATCAACCTTGGAGCGGAAAAGTATTCAGTCTTGATTTTAACATTTCTAGTGACAGGAGTTCACCATAATCCTCACTATCAGATATTGTTCCCATGGCTAATTAGCTTCAGAGTTAAATTTCAATTTATTTCTGGTCAGAAGGTGAAATGAATAGGAATGTGGAATTTCATTTCCAATCACTGAATCTTGCTATACATTAAAGAGCTGCTTCCCACCTAGATACCGGGCAGATCAAATCACTCTTTGATTAATCAAATTCCTGAAGCTTCTCAATATAATTACTATTTTCTGGTCATTCTCATGCTCTTCTCTGACATGTTTCTTCCTCCCCAGTGTATTTTTTGATTACAGGTATCGGAAACTGCCTCGAGTATTTTACAAGAAATCTCACTAGTGCTAGTTTCAGAGACAACATAATTATCTTACTACTTCTCCAAACTTCTGTGACTGCCCTCCCAGTCAGCATCTGCCTGTGTTCAGTTACCAGCGAGGAGCTTTCTGGGCTGGAACTTCCCAGATGGGGAAGCAGTTGCACCCCTATCACACCTGTAAATGCAGGCACAGGGATTGCTCAGATTAAATCCTGAGAGCTCTGCTTCAGTTGATTAGTCAGTAGCCCTGCACCTTGTCAGACTTGCTTTTCAGAATTAGGCCACCCTCTCAATTCTCTGTACCCAAATGCTTGCTTTTACAAGCAACACTTGATATAATGCTTGCTTGTGCTAATTCATGGAGCAACTTGATGGCTTTTCATGAATGATCTGTCCTTATCTTCCTTAGCAGTAAACAGCTGTCTGAGCTGACCTCAGACAGACAGCACTACAAAGCCTCAAGAGCTGAGCCCAGTGTCCCAAACTGCAGTTTGCTGCTCTAGCAGCCACATCATGGTCCCACTTGTAATTCTGAAGAATGGGCTCATAATTTCAAGTTATCACTTTTCAAGGCTGCCATAATCATGATACTTAACATTCCTGGCGCAATTTACATTTTCAAAGTACTGCAAAAATGTTAATGAACAGCATGCTTACACCAGCTTTGGGAACCAGTCCCCTCAAAACTGCTGCTCTGTTGCTTCATTCACATCCACGCTCATAAAAGAAAAAAAAAAAAAAAACCAAGCAAAACCAACCAACCAAACCCAACAACAAAACCTATCAGAAATTATTTAACTCCCATGTTCCTGGCAATCTTTTATTGTACCAATTGTTTGAGCTTAATTTAAGGTTCAGTAATCAAGTGGAATGAAGGATATTAATACAAGCCTTAACAAATTCATGTAAAAAATTAAAAATTCACAATATTTTCTTCTTGTACAATTCAACCATAAAACCCTTTGAAACTCACTGTAGCAGTGCCTTATATTGATGGGACTGGCACAAATCCACAAAGGATAATCTATTTATAAGAAAGAAAACATCTACAGGTACACGCTGACACATTTTATGAGGAATGTAACACTCCTGCTGTACGAAATATGCCAAATATCAGAGGTTTGGAAGATATTTTCCTACTGAAGCACTGATCTGCTGCTGCTGCTTTGTGAGAGGTCCTTGTGAAGCATTGGCCCTTGGACACTGTCAGAGAGATAATGGATGAAACCAACCATAAATCTTAGCTAGTGTAATAGCTTCTATTAGTTGGCACATACACGGTTCATAGCTGGAGCTGGACTTCATAAACCCTTCAAGGTATTTGGATCCAAATGTTTCTACTTTCCTCAGCCTCTCTGGAGGTTGGCAGAACTAAATAGAAACTTTAAGAAGCACTGTCACAAGAGTTGAAAATGAAATGACAAAAAAATTTCCCATGCCATAGATCTGGATACATGACATCCAGAAAAAAGGTTGCCAGTGACTCTTGAAGCCTAATTTCATCTATCACCGAGAGCAACACACAACAGAAAGCAGCTTATAACAGTGCCCTGCTGAGCATCATCTGTTTAGTGTGTATACTGCATTTTTAAAAAATGTGTGAAAGATGAAAAACTATTTAAGTCCAAATGCTGAATTTGCAGACTCCAGCCTTATGCCATGCAAGATGTTGATCTTTAAGCTTGTCAACCTCAAAGAGTTTTACATTTTAAGAAAGTGGCTTTCTTGCACTGCAGAGTGAGATGAGGTCCATGTAGAGCAGGGATGGAGCAGGATCAGCTGATGGATGAATGGAGCTGTGCACGACAAAGACTAAAGCAGCTTGTCCCATTTAAACCTAGCAAAACCAAATGCAAGAGGGAATATGATCATCCCTGAGGTATTTATAGGACAGCATTGGAGCCTGGTGCAGATAAATATGGCCAAGAATACACATAACCTAGAAATCTGTAAGGTTTGATCTGCACAGGGAGGCTCTGAAACAGTTTTCTAGCTTTTGAGAGGGAACTTGAAGTTCAGGAATGTGGTGTACAACATAGTTTTCAGGAATGGGAGCAAATGAGACCAGCTGGCTGGGGAGGTCTTTGCCCCTTCTTGTCTGGTATAATAGCAAGTTGTTAAGGTGGAGAGGGATTTTAATCAGTTTCCTTTCCAAACCTGCTTCAGTTTCCCACCTATGGGCCTATGCTGTCTGAACATTTTCTCTGTTTTGAAACAGAAATACCTGGAGGGAAAATTCACATTGATGTTTCTCTCAAGATAATAACAGCTGCTCTCTATTAGTTTTTCTTACAGATTTACTCTTGCTAAATGCCCACTCAGATCAGTGAAGGTTTGACAGGAAAAAGAACAAACTAAGAACTCAGGGAATGTGTTTTACAGAGGACTAGAGCCAAAACCTGCCATCTTAAAGTAGGATCCAGCTCTGGGGCTTAGCGTGCATGCATGTAGGAGTAAACTTTACTTACGTAAAAGCTCAGCTGTCCTCAATCCTGTGCAGGAAAAAAAAAATGTTGCTGCATCAGTTAACAGCATTTGTAGGCTCTGGGAAAAGCAGCCATGGCTTAGGAAGTTATCTGCAGCAAGAAGAGCTTTACCAGCCTTTTGCTGCACAAATGAAGCAAAGACCCAGGTATGACACTGACCTTGCCCTTGGAGCACTTCACCTCTAACTCAGGTCAGATGCTAAAGCACCACTCCAGTCTGCCAAGAACTCCCCAAGAGAGCCAGGATACCAGCTGCATGGTACGTGACAGACATCTAGGCATGCAGGCAGTCACATTTTCTACTTAAGTGCTTGTGAGGTGAGGGATCTTCTGCTTGGAGACACACTTTCACGCTACGTTTATTCTTCTGTGCTTCCTCGGGAAACAATTCCAAACACCTGGATCTACAGTACCAAATATCTGTTGCAATTGATCTCACTGCACAGCAGGCTGCACTTGTGGAGAACATTTAAAACATCAGACAGCTCCATCACGATTGTCCTTAAGGGAAGCCAGACTGGGACATAACCAGGTTAACTGGGGACAGAGTGAACTGAGAAGGAAGTTTATCTGACCACTGACATGGCCTGTGGGACTTGTGCTGAGAAACTTAAGTAAAGCCTATGAAGTCCAGCAAGAAGTTTCTCTGAAAAAAATGTCAGGGTGACATTATCTGTCTACTTTCTTTAACAACTATCAACTTGCTGGTGCCGCTTCCCACCACAGACTCCTCCCCGCTTTCCTAGGTAAGTTGCAGTATAGACAGAAAACTGACTTTGTCACATTTATGATGACCTAAAGAAAGCATGCTTGACCCCAGGCAGTCTAACTTATTAATAAGATAGTCGCGTACAATGTACCACAGCTATGATTTATTTATAAAGCATACTTGATCTGACTTCTTTCCAAAATACTTTCCACTTAACTCTGAAAAGTCTGTTTATTGGAAATCAATACATATAGTAATTGCCCTGTACGTACCTGTGGAAGTCCTGTTACTACACTCATTGAGACATTTGGGGGTTTATGTCAACACCTGCACCATGGCCTAAGGAGGGAAAGAGAAGCAACCACAAGCGGGACAAGTCCGTGGGGTAATTACCACCAGCACCTGGTTTCTCCCACTTGAGAGACATGATGTGTTTTCTCAGCAGGAGTCCTGGGATGACCTCACAAAATGAATGGCTGGGAAGATGGGCTGGACCATGCACTGAAACACAGCAGATGCACTACTGGATCAAACCAGTGTTCAGCTGGGCCAGTGGTCTAAAAACTATATAAATTACAATACTCCTTTTATAAAAAAAGTCTCTGTACTATTGGCTTCCCTGACCCTTTGCTCTTCCCCATTCTCCTGTGTATATAACTGTAGGTCTTGATACTTCAGAAACAAGTAGGTCAGGGAAGATGGATATACAGCAAGGAAAAAAAAATAATCTGGTTTTACACCACCATTTGATAAGTTTTCCATTAAACTAGCAAGGTTGCCTAGGACATGCACTGTGATGTCCTAGGGGCCCTGACAAGCCTCTGCAGCCACACTAAGTGTGCCTGTCTGCTTCCTCATCTTCTTCATCATCAGGCTCACCAGCAGTGCTGGTGCTTGCTGCTACCTGCAGTTCCTGACAGAAAAGGATTGCCCCATGAACAGTCCCCAAGAGCTGACTTCAGCCTCTGGTGATTACAGGGTTTTGTGAAATACAACTTGAGAAATGTTAACGCGCTTTAGTGGGTTTCATGGGCTTGTAAAAGGGGTGACAGAGGCTATGCAATAATGAAACCAGAAAACAGGTGCCTTCTAGCATCCTGCTGGAGAGCTAGAACCACCAGCATCTCAGGGAAGTTTTCCATCTGTTTTTCCTTTTACCTCTTGCAACACAAATGCCTCATTGGCTGCATCACAAATGGATTCTTGTTTCTCCTCTTCCCAGCAAACTTTTCCAAACTGCCCTAGCCTCCAGCAGCCACCTCGAACTAAAGGCACCAGGCTCCAGAGTGAAATCTGCAGTAACGATCACTGAAAATGGGAAATTGTTCAGCATTGCCTGATGTTTATCCAAGTGAAGTCAGTAGAGAAACAATGGCAAGTATATTCAAAACCCCCTGGTAGATATTTGCAAGAGCAATGGGGAAAACTTCCACAGGCTGCAACACCATCAGGATCTGCACATGCGGTCCTGAGCTCAGAAGGAAAGCCCTGAAGCTGAGAACATATGTGCACTCTTGTTTCACAGTGCCCTCTGCTCTGCCAACATGGTCTAGAAGTGGCAGATGTGACATTTAGGAGGATTGTCAGGGTTCAAAACTTTGATCACATTATAATAAGTGGGTCACCACAAACTGCATCAAACTTCTACCAGTAGCACCAGTGGAAAGATGCTTTTGCCAAGATCAGGCATACATTCAGAGGTGGTGCAGGGAAGGGGGCAAGGTCTCTGAAGGTTGGTGTTTTCTTTCAGCAAACCTATGGCATGTCTGAGAGTCCTGGGAAAAGAATCTTTCAACTCCCTTGTTTTCATAAAGCTGGGGATAGATATCATGGCAAGGCCTGCTAAGGCCACAGAGAGAAAACAGCTGAATTTAGGGAAAAGCAGTTCATACCAAGCTCCTTTTTAATCACATCATTAGGAGGCTGGCTCTGCAATGCACAGAGCATCCAACAATCAGTATGAGATGGAATAAGAGGTAGGAGAGCAGCAGCTGATACCAAACAGGTTTAAGCACTTGGATATCTTTCAGTTTGGAGACAATTGCACCTACAGCAAAGGATATTCAGCCAACCTCAGCTGCTATCACACCTCCTCCTGGATGGGCTCATGGTGCTGGCCTGACACAGGAAGCATAAAGCCCTTTCAGCCTAAACTGCTCACACACCACAGCAGGAACAAGTCATTGATATGACTTTGAGCCTTCTGGTTCTTGCCACGGGCTGAGCTTTCTCCATAGTCACCTGAAATCGGGAACCACGGCTGAACAAACTGGTCAGAAACTGTCCTTCCCAATTGAGTTAGAGTTTTACCTGTCAAAGACAGGGAACCCAACCCAACCACTACCAAAGCCACTCTGAATCACCAAGAGTCGGGGCACCAAATAACTTTTATATTTAATATACCACAGTGGCCAGCTTGGCCTCACATGAGGTCAGACAGAGACTTTTATCTTGTATTTGCCCCTATCCTTCTCAAGAAGCAAATTCTTTAAAATGATTAATTGTCCTCAGCGGTAATTAATTATCCCCAAGTAGTGAACTGAAATGACAGACTGATATTTCTACTTGAATCCTCCAGGGAAAATTCGGTTGTCTTGCTATGCTCTCTAAACCTGACATAAAGTTAAAAATAGGAAGTTTAATATGCAGTCTGCAGGACTTTTTCTGCCTGGAAGGCAATCCCAAGGGATGTCTCAGTTCAACTGCAAGCTCTCAAAGTCCTGCTGTCCTAGAGAAGGCAGTGACATTTATTTCCTTCTTATACAGCCTGGGCACAGTGAAACACAAGCAAGAACCAAGGAACTTTGACAATCAATACAACTGAAGATAAGTTATAACAAAAGCTTTTAAAAACAGAAGTTACCAGTGAAGCCTGCTTAGAGCTATGTACTAGAAACAGCATGAGGAAAACCAGAGATTTTAGCTTACAGAGAATGTCTGGGAGCAGATGTCATACCAACAGAGGAGAGGCAACTGGGTGGGCAACTACAAACACATATTAATGTTCTTGCCTTGCTGCACCGGAAGCTGTAACTTAGGGAACAGTTTGGTTTTGTCTTGAAGGTGATTTTCCAAGCTCAGGTTTCTAGTCCTGAGATAGGTCCATATTTGTTACCTTTCACACAGATCAAAACTCAAGACTACTGAATAAATATTTCGGTTAATTCATATTAGTTCTTCATTCAAAGTAAAAGTTGTTAAAAGTTCATTTTATCAACATTTATGTAAAAGAATTTCTGAAATCCTCTATTTTCCTCTGTTTCATTAATAAAGCAGTATCTTGGAGTAAAAATAGGAAAATTCCCAAAGGATTAGTCTAATTTCTCCCCCTGCTGAACTGACAGTGTGTTTCCCAAGCACAATTCTAATGAGAAAACACAACTACTGGAAGTGAACTAAGCCTTTGCTCAGCATTAAATCCCAGTGTGCTATAAAAGCCAGGCTGTTTGTCAGGTGTTCTTTAAGGTACCAAGAGTTTGTTTAGGGAAGAACCATTTTCAGAAAAGAGGAGAAAAAAAAGTCTCTTTTTCTAGATCATCTTAAGTAACAGCACCCCTGACTCCTTGCTGTTTTCTCAGCGATGCCAGAGAAAACCAACCACTGCCACAGGCTGCAGATCAATAGCACCAGCACCTCTGGGTCCTCCTGGAAAGGTAGTTCAGGTCTGGCAAAGTTTGGCACAACCGTCACAACTTTTGGCCCGAGTTAACAGGTCCAGGAAGATTTGACTTGCCTGCCAGAGCTCCCTGCAGCACTATGCTGGTTTATTAAACCCTCCCAGAACATAGCACAACAAGAAGCATGGTGCAAAGACACCCAGCTGAGGTTTGGAAACAGAAATCTCTCTACCAGCCAGGTTGTTTTGTTTCTTGTTTTTTGGTTTGTTGTTTTTGGTTTTTTTTTTTTTTTTTCTATTATTATTCACAGTACCTTAAATTCCTATTACTCTCAACCACAGCATATCAGTTCTTTAGGGTAATGATACATATTGTTTCTGTAACTGTCTACGTTTCTATATGCAACCATTTCAGGTAAAAATTCACCTGCCTTCTTTAAACAAAAGGTCTCCCTGGCAAAGGCACACAGGTATTTCTCCCACCCAGCTTTCCACGGCCCAATTCTAACTGTGGCAAAGAGGTTACTGCAAGGTATTTAATACCCGTCTACTCTGTGGCATCTGCAACAGCCCTGCTTTGTCAGAGTGAAGGAATATTGCCAGGCTTTTTGCTTCTGTCACAGGGCTTAGATATGCCTGCGTGAGAAATGTGCCCAGCTCTCAGCACCCTCACACATGCCCATGCACAGTCTGGTTAAAAGCCTGAATACAACAGCAAACACAGGCTCCAGGCAGGTTTGGTTTAAGCCGCAGCAGGCAGTTTGCAATGTTTATTTCCCTGGGAGGATGGGACCCCAGCCCAGCCGCAGCACCCTGTGTGAGAGCATCCAACAACATGCTGTCCCATATGCCATTTGCCATGGGTGTGCTGGAGCTGCTCCAATGCCACGGCAGAGCTGCCTGTCCCGGCCAGCCCAACACACACCTCGATTCTGCTGCAAGCATCACCACACCATTATGCAATCGCAAAACCGACTGATGAAGCTACCACATAGCATGGATCCTCCCCAGCACATCCAGTGCAGCCCACTCCCTTTCTCCTCACCCTGCTCAGCTTCCAGTCCCACAGCTCTGGTGCCCAGACGCAGTGCACTAGATGCACTAGCTGGAAAGTCTGTCTGCAAGGCCAAGGTGGCTGCAGCCTCTCTGAGCAGAGAGGGACCCCTCCTGCACACTTGAATCATCTCTACTCTCTCCTTGTGCTGCCCTGTCCTATGTTAACCCCTTTCTGGAGACATGAGGTTACAGATTTTTACCTGTGCTTTCAGGTTCTGTTTTTTCCTGTCCCCTAAAATGAAAGCAGTGCTAGGAGGCATAAGCCTTCTGGTGAAGTTTACAGGCTACCTACAAGAAGATAAATTAATTGACTGTGAATCCCCTGACCTTGTTTAATTTCAAAGCAGCACTATGCTGGCTAGCAAACTTTCCTGGCTTTCTTTAAGCAGACTGAGTTGATGTGTAACAAAACTTTAGTGCCCACAGGCAAGAAACAAGTCTTTTGCCAATCAAAAAGCGTACAACCCCCAAGCTGTGTCTACATGTGCCTCTCCAGGGGCATCATACCACCACTACCAAAACCCTAGCAAGTGACAGATAAGTTATTTGCTTCAGTTATTCATTAAAGCTGAAAACACAAGAGCAAAGGAGAGGAAAAAGAGCAGTCTTGCAAAAGAAAGTGTCATTTGTTATGCTTAAACAGCTCTGCTTGTGCTACAAACACAAGGCTACTGGCAAAAGCTGTGTCTTAGTAGCGGGGCAAGTGGCACCTTCCTCTTCCATCCAGTTGGTTTAAGCTACACAACACACGCGCAAATAAATACACAGGGACATATTTTGGTAGGTGGCATCCTGTAGCAAAGGCAAAGGGGAGGTCTGTATTCCAGCTATAGACACTCAGCACCTTAATCACATTCCATGTGGAAAACTCAAAGAAATAATCAAATTCCAGCTCAGGTTTCAAACTCACTGGAGCCCCCAGAGCCCTGAAGTCCCTGCATCTGGTGCTGAAGGTGCCTTGCATTCACAGCCTTTTTCAGGGAGATTTGCAATATATCTCCCACCCAGCTGAAATCAGTGAAAACCTGGCTGCAAGAGACTCATTGCAGGTCATTGCCTACACAACCGCTGGAGCTCAGCAGAATTAAATCCTTGAACCAGCCAGAAGCTGCTGTTGTTCCTCATAAGCACAGCAGCAGCACTGTATCATTTACCATGTATCTCTTGTAGCCACTGCCAAATATGGAACTTTGGGGGCATTTATTTTAAGTCTTGTTTTCTGTACATTAACATATGCTTCAGTCAAACCCTTTATTCATCATTGCCAGATATGATGAGCCTTGTTACAGCCCAAATGAAAAAGTCCTGAATGCACTGCCTTAAGTTATAACCAGGAAAAGAAAAACAGATTTTAATGAATTTAAGGAACTTAAAGCCAGTCAAAATCCCTTTTCTGATAAGCATAACTGACATGTCTTTTAGCTCACTCTGAAACACTGTCTCCCTTGAGGGACTAAGCCAAGCAGCTGAAGTGGGACATGGACAGGCCCCTAGTGCCACTCTCCCAGGAAGGGACATGGGGTCCTCTTGGATTCTCTGGTCATCCT
Organism: Megaceryle torquata; assembly: GCA_024611175.1. NCBI lineage: Eukaryota > Metazoa > Chordata > Aves > Coraciiformes > Cerylidae > Megaceryle > Megaceryle torquata. The sequence continues at coordinate 24,355 of JANIJG010022921.1, forward strand.
CACCACTCCTCAGGTCTGCAAGACAAAGCTTTATCAAGCCATCTTTTCCTGGTGGGAGATGAGCTTGCTCATCTTTGTATGGTAGTAAATCCTCAACAAAGATTGTACAATTTTAAATCACTATGACTAACTCAAAGCATCTGAGGTTATTTTATCAGATGGATTAAAATTAAGGAAACTGAGGCACAAGACATCCACTCTCTCTCAGAGCAGCCTTTTAAAACACTAAGTTCAATAATGTGACATCTTTTTTACAGAAATCAGATTTACAGGATCCAAGGGTCTTGCCTCAGATCAGCTGGCCAAGTTCACTAAAGACCCTGGGTATCATCAACCCAAGTGACAAGAACAAGTTTGCACACACATTAAAAAAAAACCCAAACCCAAAACATAAACCACCACTAACATCATCCTAAAAGAAAGAAATCTAGTTAATAGCACGTTAAGAAGTTAAATTCCATTATTAATGAAATGTTTCCAGCAGAGCAGTTATGCAGCACCCTTAGAGAAACCTGCCAGGAGTTAGAGCATTAGCAGGAGCAGAGCTGGCGATACACTCTTTGTATATACACTGGCTGAATCTCTTCCATCCCTCCCCTACCCTAAACTCCCCAGGTAGAAAATGTGATTGCAAACATCACTTGTGTAGCTAATTACTGAGACACAGCAGGAGGCAAATAACAGGCCATACGTGGGGGAGGGGAAGAAAAAGAAACAAAAAAGACATGTGGTGCTTATGGAATTAAAACTCTCCACTCGAGGGAGGGGGTGGGGGTGAGATGTGGGATAAACAAACTATCTCCACACAGAAGTCTAAGTGCCAAGAAAAGAAAATGTCACAGTGGAGGCTGAAAAACAATTTTAAGGTAATTAACATCCCTGAGTCAAAGTCTGCCTGACAGTGTGAGCAGGGAGAGATGAAGCAGCATCCCCAAGGTAAGACGGAGCACTCCGCAGCAGCTCTCAGCCCTGGCCCGTGGCTACCTGCAGGCTTGTGCATTTTGCTAAAAAACAGCCAGAAGTAGCACACGCGTTGGCTTCTTAAGCAATTTCTCTTTCAGGGACAAAAGGTAGACAGTGGACAGGTCTAGCTGAACACTTAGACACTGCTTTGTGTAGTCATTCCATGATAAAATGTTTTCGGAATTACCACCTTACTTCAGCAGGAATAAACACTTCCCACTGTTGCCCCTTCTCTTCCATCTTTCTTAGTGTCCAGGCACAAATGAAGTCTCCATCATCAGGTGCCAGAAACACAAGTTCCTATTATTGAACTAGAAGAAAGCCATCACTTTTTCATGTGGGACAATGACATGCAGAGAGATAACTGATGTTAACTAGCTGTGGCAAAATCACTCTTCTGCGAGTGAAATATAGTAAGAGCTGGCTTTGCAGTTGTTTGGTTTTCACATTAATAAGCAAGTTAAAATTTATTTCTATCATCTTTATCATTCATAGTGGCAGGCAGCTGAGGAAGCACTTGAGTTTTCCATGCATCAGCTTATAGGCATGGGTGCAGTTCTTATGGCTAAGCATTATGTCTCCTACTGTTACTTGTGATCCAAACCAGCTTCATACTTTTCCCCCTCAATGTGAAGAGTCTAGTTTTAAAGAGCTTTTGTCAAGCAGCTTGTGAACAAAATCGAAATAACTACAGCAAATTCATTGGCAGAGACAGAGAGGCTCCCTGGGGTGCTATGAAATGATGAAAAAACCACAAAACATCCTAAAGGACAAGAAAGATGTACACACATGTACACCACCAAGTATTCCTCAGCCTTGTATCCTATAAGGGTGGTTGTGAAATCTGCAGTCCTGCAGGTTTTCCGACTGACCGTAGCACAAGTGCAAAATAAAAGATGAGATGTGCATGGAGAAACCTGCCAGTCAGGAGAAGAATCACCACCACCCTGCTTGGGATCATGATTCCCATTGTGCAGCAGCCCTTCCATTCACCTGGTACTCACTTTGCTGAGGAGCACACTGGGCTCTGACCCCGCAATGCTTCCTTGCAGTGGCAACAGCAGCAAGAAGGCAGGGCCAGGGGGTTTCATGTCTTCGTTTCTTTCAAGATGACCCCTGAAATGCTGAGCTCATGAAGTTGTGAGCATCAGCAAGCAAGGAAGCCAGCCAAGAGCAAAATGTGTTTTATCTTTCCATCAGTAATTGAAGTGGGCCAGCATTCAAGAGCACATTGTGCCAATATTTCTTCGAACACCAAACAAGTATGCATCTCTCAAACTTGGGCTGCAGAGTGAACTTTGCAGCTTCTAAATTTTTACTTCAAGCACTGCACAAGATAGTAACCAGTTATTTGCTCTGTGCACAAAGTCTTCCCACCCTGAACCAATTTTCACCATCGAGAAGATCAGAACAGGCTACCCAAGTCAAAGACTCTAAGAGGAAGCCTGAACCTGCCCAAGTCCCTCTGCCATGGTCTAAGCCAGATGAACAGTGGACAAGACATATCAGGACAGTTCTATCTACATGCAGTGTTTGTAATCTGAAAACTGCTCTTCAGTTCTAGATATCAAAAAAACAAACAAGCAATCTTCAAATAAATAGACGAGATGAGAATTTTTGGGTTCTTTTCCAAGCCATGGCATGGTACGGGATGCAGAAAGGACTCCTCTACGTATGTGGGTACACCACTGAGACCATCACCATCTCTCAGAAGTAGGTTGATCAGGATGGTACTTCTGCTGAGCAGTTCAGTGCACAGACCCCCAACCCCACTCATGCTCTCTGCCCATACCTTGTCCCTGGGAAGCTGTGCAAGTGTGGAGATGTCTTCCGCAGGGCCTGCAACTCTCATAGTTGTAAAGCCTTCAGACTGATTGGTAGTCTGTAAATACGACTCACCAACAACACACTCCTCACAAAAGCCCTTACATATTTTCTGGCCTGGAGCAAAGCAGATGCTGAGCAGCACTCCAGCACCTGAAACAGGAGGTATTCCCAACACAGCCATCAAGGACACACATCCTCTGTCTGGCAGCTTTCATCACCCTAAGCAGAGGGGCAGCATTTTACATTCACATCACATGAGAAGCAAGGGTCCTCCATAGGTTACATTCTTGTCTTAGTTTGAGTTACAACAGAAATAATTCTGTTCAGCAATTTTACTTTTCAGCTGAGTGTCTTCTAACCAACCACACTGTCTGAAGTTAACAGCATATTTCCGCAGATAGTGTCTACTTCTAGAAGTGATAACACAAAGTTTACGGTCACTACTAAGGATTGGTGTGCGGAAAGGCTCTTGCTTATACTTGCTCCTGTGCAGACCAAGGTCGCTGCTGAATTTTGTGTGCCATGTGGGAGGTGAAGTGGGATGTTGTGCCTGCAGGGAGTAGACAGGACAAGTGACCCTAAGCTGAACAAGGTATTCCATCTCCTTTAAGTCATATTCAGTCTAAAGCTGAGGGATCACACAGGTCAAGGTCTTCTTCAATAGTTGGCATTCAAGGAGGATTCCATCTGTTTTGCCTTCAATACCAATCTGTGTGTTCCTGAATACAGTTCCAGAATCAAGTTCTTATCTGCCACTGAGTCTAGTCTGGGACTTCCCCAGTGCCTGCCCACAGCATCTGTGGTGACCATGATGCTAATTGTCATCAGAGGGGTGATACTGATTTGCATGTATTTGTATATATTTAATTTTATCGTTATTTTCATTAAAGCTGTTTTCTATTCCAATCCAGACATGTGTCTCCCTTATTCCCTTTCTGTTCCCCTGTGGAAAGGGAGAAGGGCTAATAGAGAGCACCTGTCATTCATCTAGCAGCTAGTCTGGCCCTAACCCTTGACAATGCTCTAAGAAGTCTATCAAGGCAGCCCTCAGGCACTGCCAGCTTCAGGCACAATGAGCTTTATACACGCATCAGAAGTGCCAGTGCAGTCCATATATCATGTACTAAATGGCTACTACCAACAGTTCAGTCTCAACAGAACTGTCACCTCACACTGTAAGAGCTAGAGAGACAGGTAATACAAGTCTTTGAGTGCTAGTAGTCTGCAGTAACGGTCAACAAATGAATGAACCCCAGATCCCAAACAAAGTTAAACATAGCATGATTGCCCTGTCCACCCCCAAAGAAAAACAAAACCACTTATTTCTGCAAAAACAACTAAAAGCTGTTTATTTGTGTAGAAGTCCTGGTTTTAGCTTTTTTTTTTTTTTAAGACTTCTCATCTATATTATGTTTTTCTTTAATTAGTTTAACTCAAGTAGCAAAGAACGGGAGTTGAGCAACAAGGGTCTACACATAAAAGCATTTGAAATTGCTGGCTGGCTAATACAGTCTAAATAGACACTGCAATCTGCCTGTCAGACTTATTAGAGGGTAGTATTGTGTTCTGTATATTACATTACTATTATTGTATTTTCCAGGAGAATGAATTATCCACTGGCAGGAATTTCACATGGGTAAATGAGGCTGCTGGGTTCACTTCATTAGCATGTGTTCTGCAGCCACCAGCATTTAGATTAGAGATTCTCCTGGACCATACAAAGAAGCAAGTGTTTACTCAAGTGTTTTATCAGCCTGCCAACACCATCCTGCAGTTCCTGCCTCTGCTGGGGCTTGTGGAAACTACAGAAACAAGGGGGTATGAGACACCTGGGAACTGAGCAGCTCCTGACAGAGATGGGATTCAATCCCCATGTGTAATGTTATCTCCTCACTGTACAGGATAAGGGACCTCTGACCAGAACAGTGATGTTTTTCACATGATCATCTCTTCAATAAGAAAGATCCTTGAAGTACATTAGAAGTAAATACCAAGTATTTTTCAGGTGCAGGTAGCCATGTTAACTGCCCTGTGAGCACTTCTGGGATTTCCCATCCAAATCTCATGCCCAAGCTCACTTCTGCCCTCAGACTCAATCAAGGGGCAGGCAGAACTCATGCTGCCAGTGCCTAGGGCCCATTTTGGATGACAGTGCCCAGGGCCCATTTTGGGAGGTGGACAGTGAAGGACTATGGGGAATCCTCCCAGGTCTTTGGGAGCACAGTGCTGTGATACTCACGGTTGACATTACCTTTCCATCACCCTGAACCACCAACCTTCCACAAGTAATGCACAGTCCTCATGCCAGTACCCATGCCTCCCCCTCTAGCATCAAAGCTCAGTCATTTCCACAGCCCCAAAACCCCACAAAGCCATCAGTATGAAGCAAGATGCAGGCAGGTCAGGGCTGTGTGCTCAGCACAGGGATCAGCTGCACTGAAACAGTGCAGGCAAACTCGGCACAGAGGGGCAAGGTAAACCAGTTGTATCTCCTAGCAGCTTGGCTAGCAGTAGCTGAGGACAGGGGACATCCTTCTCTTCAGGCTTTGGCACCATCTCCAAGACTTCTTGCGTGCTGGGCCATTCACACTTGTACGAAGAATAAGCAACACTGAAGTCCATGATAGGACTGTGGAGAGAGAAGGGTCGTGGTTGTGACAAGATGATGGGATGGCAAAACCACATCTATGGGAGATCCAAGGGGCTGCTGGTAGGAACAGGAACATGGACATATGGGAAAATCCAGCTCCTGGGATGACTTGTTAGACAAAAATTATTTTAAAGGATATTTTTAATTCACTACTTTAACTCCCTTCTGCTCTATTAATGAGATGATTAGTTGGCTATATCACTAGATTAGAAAGTAGAAATCCTTTCACATACAGAACATGTATAATGGTGCTGGTTGTGACTGAGTAAGCACCTTTTGTGTCTTCTAAAAGGCAATATATGTTTAGGTAAGTGGCTGATGCATTCCCAAGGCAAGTCTATTTCACCAGCACTCACCATGTCATCAGCTAATTATAGAAGCATTGCAGCTATCTGTGGTGTAGCAGTAACTGTAGCTGGTGTGCGCAAAGGAGCAATAGCCATAGAACTGCTTTTCGCCACCACTTCACAGGAAAGGATCTCAGAGCATTGCAGTTATTTGCACCTACACCTTCACAGCTCCACAACTTCTCAGTCATTTCATAGTCATGGAAATCCAGGGAGAGATGAAGTGAAGAAGGCATGAAGGACTCCTGAGAACTCCCCTTATTCAGGGAGATTTTCACCCCTACTTGGATAGAACACTAAGTCAACTTTAACTCCACTAGCCTTGAACAGAGACTTGGGCTGGAAATTGCACAGACAAATCAGTTGGTCTTTAATTCTCAAAACAAACCCCAAACCAAACAACAACAACAACAAAAAACCCCAAACAAACAAGCCCCTCACACACACACAAAACCAAAACCAAACAAAACAAAAAACCCCCATGCCTTAAGTGGCCAAAGGACCGCTATATTTAAAGGCTTGAGCTTTAGAAGCAGCTCTGTGTGTGAGGAAGGGAGGCTCTGTACAGCAGATCTGTATATCTAAAAAGGAAATAATTCAGCATCTGATTTTCCAATCGTATTTAATTTTGATCTGATGATCCAGTGCTCTGGGTTAAAATCATCCTCAAACCTACAGATGCAAAATAAAAACAATTCAGCATGGGGAGCGGCTCTCCAATTTAGGTCAGCAACACTGAGGGCACATGTCTCTTCTATATCACCCCTCTAGCTCAAGGATCCAGCTTCTCCACCAGCTTTAGATCTTCTCTAAGAACACTTGGCTTCAGTTCCAAATGGAATTTTCAGAAACTTACAGCACTTGTTAGATTTGAGATAAGAGCCTTTCCAGGCCCAAAATTCAGGTGGTTACCCTGTAACGGGCTGTTCCACTACAAAACCCTAAAGGCAAAGCCAGTTCCAGGTCTGGTTTCTAAGAACAGCATGTACTCTGGAAACACACTGCACAATGCAAGTTCAGTCAGCAACAGCACCCTCAAGAAGTCACGCCTAGAGTCACATATAACCTGCTGTTATGGGTCTGAGGGACTTGACCTTTATAGCTCTTACTTGACCTCAATAACTGCAGTATCTCTGGGCTTCAGTCTCTAAGCATTAATCTCTAAGCATTATCTGTGCACCAAAGCATAGCTGGGCTGCAGCAATGCCAGCCCCTGCAACGGGGACTCTTACACAAACTGGACTATCTTCCAGTCAGTGGTCCTGAATCGAGTGGATACAAGAGTACTTGTCAAACTTAGCCCTAGGAAGGGGATGAGTTGAGAGCTTGATGACAACAAAGTACATGCCTCTGAAGATGAAGCAGGCTTGGTGCCACCGGTATTGTCACAGGTGGCTGTGTTGTCACAGCCACATCAATAACACGTGCTTGTGCAGCACTGAAAACCTGAATGGGATGTACTGGAGGGAGGCAAGCCAGCTCCAAAGAAACCAAGTTAGGGATGGATAGCAGGTTAACATGGATTGAGTAAAATTCATCACAGACTGTAAAACCAGCCTGGAAAAGCCACAAGCACCAACCAGACCTCTGTGTGCTTGGGCTGGGCTGCTGCTGCCACTACGGAAGGCAGCACTGACAAAATTAACTGGGGCCTGACATCACAATGATGTAGTGTAAACATTCCCTGCAGACCTCCACTATGACAGATAACGGAAAACCCTCTGCTGGCAGCAAACAGCTCTGAAAAAGTAATTAGTTTCCCCTGAGTTATTAGGAAAGTGAGTAATTGTGTGCACAGTTCTAGCAGTGCTGCACTCCAGCTGTGGAAAAGGCAGAGCAGAAGAGGGATTTGTTTGCAGTTGGTAATTGTTCTCTGCCCTGACTTTTCTCAAGCAGCTACAATTATTAATCTGTAAATTTCAACATCAAAAGCAGAGATAACTAAATAGAGGCAAGGTCAGATGAAAAAAAGAATAATCTAATTTTTTACATTACATTAATTTTTTCCAGCTGAGAGCGCTTGCTTTTTGCGCTGACATTAAGATCATACATATTTTAAGTCCCACTGGCCACATATGCCAGAGTGCAGCATAACAAAAAAATAATTAAACTAATTGTTTTTAAGGACAAATTATATTCACTTCAATTTTGCTAGGATAACAATTTGTACAGCTGAAAAGAAATTAGACATGAAACTCCACACTGAATTTATTTTCCCACTACAAATAATTATTTGGATCTTCTCTGTGAAGAGACATGCTCCAGCAGATGAGCCCTGGATATCATTACCTGTGCATGGATCAAAGCAGCACAGTGGAAGAAAGCCCTACTGATGCTAAAGTTTGCCCACAGGAAAAAACACCACAGACTCATTCCAGGACCTATGTTCATCTACACCAGTGAGGGCAGGAGAATATTCTTAGCCCTCAGACAAAAATAAATTAATGTAATTACTCCAAACAACAAGAAGTTTGTTACAAAATGGAAGAGTGTTTGCCTGTCAATTTAAGCAAACCAGTTTAATTTCTCCTCTAATCTAGTTCAAGTGAAAAGTGAAAAAAATGAAAGTATAACCCTAGAGAAAAAAATTAACCTTTTCCCCCCAGATCCTAGAACTAGAACCTGTTTCAAAACATTAAAATATTTTCATTGAGTACAGTATCTGGAACTGTTTCACACTGAAATCACATTAGCACTTCTCTTTCATAGCATAACCAGGTTGGTTCTCATCTCTTTAACAGCTAAGCTGTAAAACCTTTTCTATCCACCAAACAAGCAAGTTTGTGCAGTTACAGAAATATCACACCATAGGGACAAAGCTGTCTTATGATTAACTCCGTAGCAGCAAAATCCCACCCGGGATGAATTAACCAACATCATTTTTCCACCTTTTCCAAAATGAGGACTCAGGTATTTTCAAAATCTTTTTTCCATTCATCTCTGCTCACAGCATGTGTAGCTTGCAAAAAAGTTCCCTTTATCATCATCTGTAATTTTCACTGAGCTGGAGAGCAGAAAACAAAACACCCATGAGGAAATCGTTCTCGATCCACAGTGAACTGCAGCATCATGTATCTGAGAAGCATATTCAGCGTCTGCCTCCCTGATTCATTGTCCTGTCTTTGAGCATAGCTGGATGTTTATTAACACTGAGAACAAATACACTTTATCTTTTATGCCAAGAATGGTCTTTCTGAACAAGAGGACTAAGAAGGAGTGGAGGTATTGGTGTAGTTAAAAACACAGAATACAATATTTGATTTAATAATTACCATGAGGAACATGAAGTTTGACAGAAAGTGTGAACTGTCACATACAACTTGAGTTTGTTTAGATTTCTCCATTCTCAACATAAAGATGGACTGCACAGACAAGTATCCAGTCTCCTGCAGGGTATTAGCAGAGAGACAAGGACAGGTATCTTGGTAGACACCATAAATATTAGGTACTTATCTCTAATATTCTTGTATTCACTGATCATTTTCCACTTTTAGTGTTTCCCTAACTGATGATTTCTATTTAGCAACACTCAGGAAATTCAGAGTTCATTAATCCCACCCACACGTCCCTTGACAAGTGCAGCTACCCTGGGACAGATGCAACCACCACATCACCTCCCCCACAGGCATGCCCATGTCCCTCTGCAGAGGAGCTCAGAGCTACACCTGAATTTCCTTCCTGAGCCATTTCCCAGAACAATCTCAAGCCAGGACCTCAGCTCCAATATCACCCTGTAGTATCAATGATTTAGAAGCACAGCAGAGATGGGGGTTACAGGAACAAAGTTTCCTGGTCATAGTCAGCACAAGTCTGCAGCGAGAGCCCTGGTGATACTCAGAGACACCTGCTCTACCCAAGGGATGACAAACCTGCATCAGCCTCAGAGTCAGCTGCTCTGTTGACAGGACACGTCCTTGGACCTGATAGCTGCTCCAGTGACAGAGTCCTCTGAACCTCACTGTTGGGCAGCTTTGTGACACAAAGCACACAGCAGCTTTGAGATCGGGTGCTGGGAACAAATGTTCCTGCTCCCTGCTGAAGGCAGCCCCATGCCAGCTGGGGCTGACCAGCCCCCAGGCATGTCCTGTACACAAAACTCATCCTCCATCCTGCTCACAGGGGCAGGTCTCAGCAGAAAACATCCTAAAAATCTCATCTCAAACACAGGATTAAGTATGGCAAAAATACAGCTCTTGGTCACAATCTTGAGTCAAGATAATTTACTGTAAGTCATTTAGTAATAATACCTACCATTAATTCACACCCCACTGCTAACAAGGTGTCACAGACAGACTTGCTCATGGGCACAGTCTACTTTCTCTAAATCAGACAGTAGCCATCTCTCAGAAATCATCATACACCAGAGGCAGAATCTCCAATAACAAAGGAGATCTCCAAGGGGTCTTTAAAGTCTTGGGTTTGCTACATTAATTTTAAAGCTTGTAGGTGTGTCTTTGGTGGATTCCAACAGCACACTAGTGTGCATGACACAGTTCAGGGAAAGAACTGATCCTGCCACGCTGCTCTGGTTTATAAAGACTCAATACCTCCAGTCCATGGCTAGAAGACAGAAGTGTAACTCCCCTCTTTACTACTGATTTGGAAGTTTAGGGCACGTTCAGATGAAGCAGACTTACAGTACACACACACAAAACACACACAAAGCACACCTCACCCCCCAAAAAACCACAAAACACCGAACAACCCCCCCCCCCCAAAAAAAAACACCACAAAAAAGCAAACAAAAAACCAAACCCACATTAAAAAGGAGAGAAAACTTGTTCTTTGACTCCCACCTACACTAGACTACAATGTAAAGCATCCACTCCTAACCACTCATAATCTGAGACTGTTTTCCAGAGGACATCTTCCCTTTTGCAGGTACAGCATGTGCTTGGTGACACCTGCAGTTACTCTCAAGGGTTCTGACTTGAGAGTGCACCTTACTAGCAGCGTTGACAAGGGCCATATTTCATTCCATATATATTTACTAATTAAAAGCTACATTAGAGCAGAGTGCAGGTTGAAAGCATACATACCAATAATACAGAACTAACCACCCCACAGAGACCTGCCAGTAGTCACATGAAAGAGCTTAATTTTCCAAGCCTGGGACATTCAGACTTAGAGCTAACCTTCTGCAACATCAAGCAGGTAAAAAGTCTAATTACTGAGCTCATCCCATCTCAATTCTGCCCAGTTTAGGTGGGAGGGTCAAATGATGGGGGGAGGGGGGACAAAAACATGCGACTTTGAACCCTTGATTTGTCTGGTGTCACCACTATTCCCCATTAACAGTCTTTACACAGTTACCTGGTGTTAACAACACACATCTTCATTCCCACTGTGTCGCCGCATAGCAAGAGAATTAAAGATGTCACATTCAGCAACTGCCTGTATTGAGATCACGTGGCTGCTGTATAAACTTTCAGTTACGAAGGGGAGAGGCCGAGGGTGTAGGAGATAATCCTTAGAAGAACTACTTCAAATGCAGAATACAGATGAGATTCCAGAAAGGCTAACTTAGAAGCCATGTGATGTATCTTGTTTTGATATCAAGGTCATTCATAACTCTCTGACACTGTTTTCTCATAGGAAGCCTTTTAAAAAATATTTTCTCTACTTGTTTCCACAAATCAGATGATTCTAGTTATAAAAATCCCATTGAATGCCACACAAATCAAAGAATTATTTATCTCTTCAAAGAATTAGACCGAAACAAATACAGCACAAAAAGGCAGCAAGATAATCAAGGAACCCTGTTTACAATGAGCTGAGGAAACCCTAAACTCAATCCCAATGTGAGACAACTGAATCAGTTCAGCTTTCAGTGAGAGCAAGCTGAGCATACCTGAGTTGCCTCACATGTGCTCCTCTGCCTCCAAAAGGCTGAGCACTTGGCAGATGTTCTGGACTAGCTGATTTTTACACCATGCACCACACTAACAACTGCATTCAGGTGAGCTCAAGCTACACATTTTGGGAAGAATACACTGTTCTGTCCTCATGCAAGTGTTAAAAAAAATCTGGTTCTAGCTATTAACTATGAACCATGCTTCCATAACACATGCATTTGGGAGGGGTTCTCATCCCTGAAAGCCCTCTACACTGACAGATTTGAACCTTGGATGGAAAGTGTTCTTCGGGAAAGCAAGAGAACAGGATGGCCTGCTGTCCTCCCAGGCCCAAGGCAAGATGCAAATTTCAGGTCCTCTGTAGTTGGCTAGCAGATATGCTGAAACACTAACAGCAGTGCTTTGCTGCATACAGATGCACCTGAGCAATTCACTGGAAGAGAACTCCTCGCTGTTCTTCAGAAGTATCTTTCTCAGCTTGCAAGTGCTCAACCAGGGAACAGAGGATGTTGACTTTGCACAGTAATGTTCCACCAACTCCTAGAAGGAGGGTCTATGTCTTAAAATAAAGATAATTTCTTCTGGGTTTAGCCAGACAAGTAAAAAAAAAAAAAAACCACAAAACACAAGAAATCATTGATACCTGAGAAATAAAAAACTTGACACAAACAAACTCCAGGATTTGTTTCTTCTCTGCATGTGTCCTATTAGGTTAATTTCTCTGTCTACACAGCAGAAGTAGGACTACAACACAGAGAAGCCAAGATTACTCATTTCCAAAAGCTCCACTACTCTACAGTGCTGCATCCTGACAGTTACAAAATGGGAATATGGAGAAATCAGTAGTTTTAACTTCATTTGGAATGATAAACAGGGAAGAAATGGAATAACTCTCAGTATTTCCTGTCCTTGAGTCAATGATACCTCAGAAAAAGATAAAGCTGATATTTTAGTCTTGTTCTTTAACCATCATCAAGAACGTATAAGACAGATATTGCAGTGGATTTCAGCATGGAAAAGCTGGACGTCCCACAAGGCTGTTACTGAAATGCCCTCCAAATGTTAACTCCACCATCCAGACAACGATGTACTAACTCAAAAGTGCTGTGTCCAACACTAAGACACTTAGAAGCACAGGATTAAACACATATCACCCTGGAGAAAGGGAAAGGTGATGACAAGAAGCCAACAGCTAGGATCGGTACGTTTATAAATAAAGCCACAGGGGTGAATCTAGCTAGCAAAATTAAGAACCATATAGATGGGGTTTGAGGCAGTTAAAGATTACTCCAGTGCTAGTTCATTTCTACATGGTAGGGATCAAAAAAATTACAAGCGATTTTTAATCCTTTTCATTGCATGGGAACAGTATATAGGCAGTGTATGTAAGTGTTACATCACTGCTTCTGCACTCCTTATTCTACTACCAGCTAAGCAGAACCTTTTAGTGCAGCTAATTAAGCAGAACCTAAATTCAGCAGGTTTGGATGACTTGCACCACAGTTTTAGAAGAACATTCTGAAGCACTCTGTATTATTGATATACATTTTAAATATATCTTGGGCACATGGAAGTTGCAGTGGCTGGAATAAAACCTGCTGATGTGCCAAGTATTTCAAGAAGTAAATACAAAATCCTAACAAAGATTTTGAGTAAACTAAAGGGAGTGATAAAATGAATCTGTATAAACTGGAAATTCTCCAGGATGGCAGTATCTAGTATCAATGACTTTTTTTTTAAGTATAAAATAACCATTGAAATTTTATTTAATAAGATTTTAGTCATTAAAATGATGTTGAGTTTCAGTAGAGAATTTAACTTCACACTACGGGATGATTTAAACTGAGGAAACAATATGACATGCATTAATGGTGAAATTCATCTCATGCAGTGGTGGCTAAATAGTCACAGGTACACATGTATGTTCCTACTACAGACTTAGCAGAGGCTGATCCTTGGCCCTGTGGTGTAAACACATATGTTAATGAGTGGAAGAGAGGCTAAAATCGTTACTTATCAAGCCTGAAGATGACAAACAGTGTGGGACTGCTAAATAAGAGAGAAGAGACCAACAGACCTGCTTACCTAAATAAACTACACCAAAGAATACAGTATAAACTTCAGTACTGCCCCACACAGCAACACAAATGATGGCAACAGCATCCTGTGAAGCCAGCAATTTCCTGGTCCACATGGAAAAATAGCAGCTGAGTACAGGGTGTTGGAATGGTCCCGTGGTTAAGAGAGTTCAGAGGGGCTTTGGATGGGGGATGCTCAAATGAAAAAGGAGGGAAAAAAAAAAAAATCAGTGTGTGGCATTTGACATTAACACTGTCAAAATTATGGCAAGTTTTAATGCTTGCAGTTTAAGAAGGATATTGAAAAAATTGATCCAGTGCAAAGAACGACCAAGAGGATGATTAAAGGACCAAAAACTCAGCTTAGAGAAAGGCTCCAGGAGCACCATCTGTTCTCCTTAATGAAGGGAGAAGGTTAATAGGACAATCTGATCACAGTTTGCAAGTACCTACGTAAGAAACAGAAATTATTAATCAAAGAGCTCTGGCCTTTAGCAAATCCTGTCTAAGAAGAGGCAATAAAAATCCAGACATACTCAGGCCCAAAACTACATGTTTATGATTTTTTTAACCATCAGATAATGCTGATGTTGACAGTATTATCAGTACTGATACCTGTCAGTAAGGCTGAAAACAGGACAGGAAAAGCTCCACCACACATTAAAAATATGATGGGATGATTATTTTTTTCTCTACTCAGATGCAGCTTTCTAGATAGAAAAATGAACTAATTCAGAGCAGCCAGGGAATTGTAGCACAGACTTTGCACGAACAGCTCTGTGTGTCCCATGAGGCCCTTACAGCAGGAGCATTGCTCCGAGGTGGAGCCTGTGGTGTGCCACTGGGACAGGCTCTGCCTCTCTGGCATCATTCAGGAATGAAAGTTTAAGACTGAAGCATCTCTGCTGTACCATGGGCTGGCCAGCATTCCCCTGCCAAGCTGGTATTTATCACAGTACTTCATCCCTCAGCATCTCCAGCAAAACACTGACTACGGGGGGTAGAACACACACATTCATATAGAGCCCAAACCCTATGGACCTTCAGTTCCCATTCTGCAGGACCCTGGAGCAAGGCAATGGTTATAACCAGGCACATAGTGAAGAATCCCAGCCTTATTTAAAGAAATCCCCTTTTAAGATTAAATTTTCATTCTTTATTGTGCATTATGTAATTTTTTTTTTTTTTTTTTTTTAATAATAATTGGGAAATTTGGTTTTCCTTCAAATGCTCTTTGGCTCTGGAAGCTGAGGGAGCAGAGCATCAGCTGCAGGACTCCCACTAGTTCCTACTGTGGACCAAGGGATTCTGGCTTAATAGGTTTTACTGAGAACACCCAATCACAGGCCTGAGCAGCCTCCCCTGGACCTGATGGAACGGGTCCAGAGGAGGCCACAAGGATGATCAGGAGGCTGGAGCACCTCTCCTACAAGGACAGGCTGAGGGAGCTGGGATTGTTCAGCCTGGAGAAGAGAA
>JANIJG010022921.1:39650-61473 GCA_024611175.1 Megaceryle torquata
TAAATTAGAAAGGAGGGGATTTAGATTAGAAATAAGGAGGAAGTTCTTTACCATGAGAGTGGTGGAGCACTGGAACAATTTGCCTAGGGAGGTGGTTGAGGCCCCATCCCTTGAGACATTCAAGGTGGGGCTTCAACCTGCTCTAGTTGAGGATGCCCCTGCTCTCAGCAGGGGGGTTGGACTAGATGACCCCTAGATGTCCCTTCCAACCCAGACATTTCTGTGCTTCTATTTAATAGTGCCCCTGTTAATAACCCAGCAGGGTTAAGGAATAAGTAATTTATTCTCTTCAGCATGTTTTTTTAGCATACACTTTGACTCCTGTGTGCCATAGGTTTGTGGTGGGACATTTCCTCAGGGTTGGGAATAAAAACACAGAAGCAAGTGGACTTTGTTTTTCAGAGCATTATACACTTTGAGGGAGCCCAAAGGATGTATGAGGCACCTTGGGACTCCTCACCTCAAGCCTCGGTTCTCTCACCATATGCTGTAAAACCATGTGTAGCTCCAATGTCTCAATAGAGCTATTACTCGTCTTCTGTCCCTGACACTTAGTTAAAGTCAATGCTTCCTGCCCTACACCCTGCATAAGGCACTGGTTTTATGGGAAACACAACTACAGAACAGAAGCTGGTACCTCAGATCAGATGTGCGAGAAGATGCTGGTGAATTTCTAGAGATGAGGGCCTTAGAGAGAAGGATAGAGAATTTGGCTGGAAGTAGAAGCAGCCTAGAGAGCAGCCAGAAGCAGGCTGGCTATGTGTAACCATTTATTAATTCAGCTTGTAAGAACCAAACAAACCCCAAGAACAGCAGCAGGGAGCTGAACCCCACACTACGTGTGGGTGCCTCACGCAGCAGCCTTCACAAGCAAGTCTCTGCTGAAAAATTCCCAGTCCCATCCTTCTGCTCCACTGCTGCCATTCCTGCACAGACTCTGATGTTTTGGAGGGGGAGGGAACCCGTCCCTTTCTGGCAACGCAAGCATCTCATGTAAATTCATTGAATAAATGCAGTCATTTCGCTCAGCTGATCCATCCCCACGTGCGCATGCTGAAGCTGTGCCAGACCCTCAATGCAGCCAACTCTCCCACAGTTCATCACTCCTGAAGGTGAAACTGTCCGTCACCCTCATCAGCATTTCCCCCTTCGCCTCTGTCTGCCCCAAACTGTCTTGGATGAATTTCCTGGCCCTCCTTTCTTATAGGAGCTTTGCACAAGTCAACATGCAACCCAGGCAAAGTCTTGAAAGAGACCTTGAAGAGTAAAGGATGTTATGAAGTTATTTTAAGCTGAGGAAAACTGCATTTCCCTCGGAGGTTGCCTTCAGTTTCTAGAGCCCTTGGAATTTTAGGCTTAAATCAGTCTTCTCAATAAGGCTCCATAGAAGCTGAGACACCCCCCCCCCCCCCAAATATTTCCAAAGCACCAGCAGACATAAATGACTAGAAACAAAACTGGAGCATCCTCACTAGATGTTCACATGAGCTTCAGCTTCTGCAATCAGTCCATGTGAGCTCATTAGTCATCTGAAACAGCACAACCCTCACCACAGCCTTCATGGAAGAGGAAGGCTGTGCTGGATCAGCTGGAGCTGGTCCTTTTCCCTTTATTTTGGAGTAACTACCAGCTCCTAGTACCAACCTATCCTGAGGATGTGACTCCAGTTAAACATATGAGGGTCTGAATCAGCCGGGTTGCAGTCTGTAGCCCACTCTACCCCATACTGACTCCAAGGTCCATGCAG
Source organism: Megaceryle torquata (assembly GCA_024611175.1). Classification (NCBI taxonomy): domain Eukaryota; kingdom Metazoa; phylum Chordata; class Aves; order Coraciiformes; family Cerylidae; genus Megaceryle; species Megaceryle torquata. The sequence goes on from JANIJG010022921.1 coordinate 41,398, forward strand.
GTCTGCAATACCTTATCACATCCCACAGGGCTGGACAGGACATGAAACATCTCCTTCCTGCAAGAGATGCTTGTCATCTCTAGGTGCCAGAGCAGACCCCTCTGTACCTACCATGGAAATCCACTGCTTTCAGGATATGTTTTGCTTTTTGCAACATAACTATTAGGAGCAAAAAACACACAGACAAAATATACTTCAAAATTCATGGACCCAAAGCTTTTATCCACCTGTGGAAGCTCCTATGAGCTTAGGCTTACATCCTCTTCTCTTACTAAATTCAGCTGCTGTAGGAACCTTCTCAAACAGGAAAATGGAGGGTTTGTTGTCCAATAGTAAGCATCTTAGAGAGTAAAGCAAGGGAGGTACTGACAACATGTAGTGAGAGATCTGTCAGGAGAAGAGATGGAAAGGATTTATTATTTTAAAGAACACATAAGCAACTGGTCAGCTGAGGAACTGTTTAATTAGAGACATTTTTCTGTCCTTTTTAGATTTGTGGAGGAAATGATAAGAGAGATTTTTACCAAGCCCATTTCCAGACTCAGTTATATAGCTCTAGCTCTGTAGGTACTGCTAATGAGATAAAACATTATTTACTTTGCAGAAGTAACTGGTGATAGAAGATGTCTTAAGTTGAGAATCTTCATACAGCATTTAGTTGCATTTAAAATACTGTGGAATCATTTATCAAATCTGTTAGCTTTCAAAGCATCTTCAACTTCATTTCTAAAAGCAGGCACTACAGTCCCCAACAATTAGAAAGTTCCTGCCCCTATTCTTGTCAACTTTTCACTGGACATTTTCACATCCAGATCACCCAGGGCCATAATGACAGAAGTAACCCTATGGAGACATGCATGGTGACTTTAAAAACAGGGTAGTTCAGAATTTTCAGACTTGTTTCTTAAAAAAAGCATCTTTATATTTGGAATTAAATCCATAATTCAAACCTCTGAGCAGCCAGAAGTTTGGCATTACAGCCATTTCGTTCACTCCCTGACTTCCTCTGCTTAGGGAAGCAGCTTTTTGCATCTGCTCTGCAGAGGCCCTATGACACGTGTGATCTTACCATGCTGCAGAAGCCAGAAGCCACACACCCCTGACAGTGGTGTGCAGCCCACTTGGTGGCATGTCACTCCTGGGAGAGGTGCAGCTTCAGACCCAGCTGAGCTCCAAACTCCAAGGGAACTGAGAGCCAAGAGCAAAAGTAGAGAAGCTCTCACATTTTTCTCCTTGCCTTACGTGTTGTACAAGCTGCTGTCTGATCACTAGATCTTTTGCAATCAAGACTAGATTATCTGGATTATCATTTGAAAAAACAGATCATGAAAGGTCTTCTGGCAATTTAGGGATGCTCCCTTAACATAGTGGACATAGTAGGTACCTGCACACATCCTCTTCTAGCAGGAAAGCTTACGACATACCAAAACCCAACTCAGTCCCTTTTTACTTTGAGTATCCAAGAGAAGCCACTGCAGTAATCTGGTTTAACTCATACTCCAGAACAGCTCTGGATCAGACATATTTAAGAAAAACTGCGCCCCAATCCCTTTAGCCCAAGATGAGCACTAACTGTTGCACAAGTATAGCTACATACCTGCTTAGCTCTCTGCAGCCCTCGCTCTCTAACATGGACAAGATCAAGTTTACGCCCTTCTGCCCGTGGCTCCATCTACATGCTTTAGGCTCAGATGTGACACACCTGCTTTACCATGTGTACACCACAATTTCTTCCTGTGATTTAAGAGGCAGTAATTCAAGATAGCAAATAATATTTGACCAGTGAGTTCGGGCTGCCACAGTGTAACTGTGCTGCAGCACTAAAAACACTGAAGGGAGGCAGCAAAGGCTGCAAGGAGGAGCTGAGCCACATGCGGAGCTTTACAAATCGCTACTGTTTAAAGCTTCTTTGAATGAGCCACAGCCATCTCTACCTGGCTCTGGCTACTGGACTGAAAAGGTCTGAGCCTTGCATCAGTTCTGGAAGCTAAAGCTGTTAAGATTTGCCCAGCTTCTCATTGTTTTCTATGCTCCTTTCTTGCATTAGTAAGATCAACCCACTGCCTCCCGATTTCACTCAGCTTTAGAGAACTTGTTCCTAGACATTGCAGAAACATGTAAACCATTAAGATACTCTCTAAAGACATCCCCTGAAGGACAGGATAGTTTCCCTAGATGGTCACATTCAGCCATTTTATATATCACAAATGCTACTAGATTGTTTCCAGCTCAGTAACACCCTTAAGGAATGGTTGGAAACTGGACTGAAAGCACTAGGGATAGTGCCTGTCAAGCATTTACACTCAACAGGTAAACCAAGCAACACCTGGCTACACATCAAAACCATAGTAAATGGACAGGACATGGCTAAGGTCACTGAGCAAATCAACGGAGGAGGAAAGAATCTTACCAGGGTATTCTGAAAACATCCCAGCAGTTTGTTCTCCTTCCTTGCTCAGTTGCCAACCTGCTGTACTTGACCTTTAACTATAACTTTTTTGCAGACTTACCTTATTGATGCAAAAATATTAAGTGAAGCCTGCACCACAGCTGCAATCATCATCAGATATTCTCCTCAGCAGCTATGGGATGATTTGTCACTTATTCATTTGCATTCATTTAGGGTCCTCAGCTCCACAAATGTAGCCCAAACATTAGTCACTCATTCACCATTTAATCCATAAATAGACGGGCTGGCAAGAAACAGGTCACCAGGAAAATGCAATTCAGCAGACAGAACCACCACCTATCACTCAACCCAGCAAATCAATGTCACCTCTGACAACTTCAAATCAATAGATCTACAAGAATCACCAGCCCAGTACCTGATGCTGACTAGTTCATCATGACTGCACTTCCACTCATCTCACCTCCATTGTTAAGACCCAACTCAAATTCATTGTACAAATCTTAAGTACAGACTGAAGAATATTTTCTAGCACAACTCGGAGGTCTGACTTCATGTCAACTTCCAGGTGGGGTTATTTCTCTCACACACACACCAACACCTACACTATATCAACTGAATGTTGTTAGAGCTGCAATCTCAACTCTGAAGTGTTTTGCTTCAGAGATTTGCTTTGAATTTACTTGTGTTACTTTATAAATGCCAGAATCAACTTAGAGGAAAAAAAACAAAACAAAACACACCATTATTCACAAAATCACTTTTAATTAAAGTAATTTGCTACCAAAGTTTGTTCAGGTAGCATTTGCCATCACTATATCCCATTGTTTGCATAGACAGTGTGGTAAACAGCTGCGGCTGTTGTAGGAACAGTAATAATCATGTGCAACATTTATATGTATGTGTATGTATTAAAAATGCACAGATTGTATATTCCAGTCCATAGTCACTGGACAAATAGAGCTGCTGTTTGGTACCACCACAGAAATCCCTATTACAAGTGAATAAAACTACAAACTTGGAGCAATTCATGGTACCTTTCAACAATGGTGTCAAGCACTGAAACAGCTCAGTGTGCTTCTGGTGTACTTCTGACATCTGACACAGTCAACAGCTGGAACTGCTGGCTCCCAGGAGCAGCTACAGTGGAAAAGGTGCTCCCAGATGGCTCTTGCATTAAAAGGAAAAGGGGTGGTTTTAGTCATAAATGGCTTTTAATTAACTCTTAATTAGAAGGAGTAATCTTGATTAAATTTACTTAAGGAGAAGGTTCCTCAGGTCCAGGTTGGATATATAGACTAATACTTTGAACAAATGGGGATCCAGGTATCCAGATCAAAGATCATTTCACTGTGTACATTGAGGAATGGGAAAGCATCTATAATACCAAAAAAGCTGTAGGGGAAAAAACCCATTGAGTTCCAACTGCCAGTAAAGTAAGTTACAGCAGTTGCTGTGGGTGTGGATGCACACAGGCAGTATCAATTCCCAAGATCTTTACTTGGATTTTGCAGACAAGAGACTGCACGCTCTTAAATAAATAAATAAATGCTTCTTTGCTCACCAAACACTCAAGGAACCAGAAAACCAAAACCAGTTCCTGTGAAGCATATCGTTATTATGAGGATTCATCTTGCACACTGTGCTGGCCAGAGTCCCTACTGAGAGGGAGAGTTTGGAGTGCTGTCTCTCTGATTTGGTCCAATCTTCTAACACTGCAGCAACTGGCATAAAACCCCTCCTACCAGACTGCTATGGAGAAAGCAGAGATTTATGCTTATCAGGTTCACAAAGAAATGTGGATCTATCACACAGAACGTCCGTTCTGTGCTCAGATGTAGAATATCAACAGCTGTACTAAGCAGAGGTATGAAGCATTTCCCAAACAGCTTTTACTGTTCAGGCACTAAGTTCAGCTGTGGAATTTACCGGGTCTCACCTGCTACTATTTTCCTTTTCTTCATGCTCACAACCTCCAGGTCAGATTAATATTATAGGTTTGTTTTAGAAACATCTGATTTTAACTTGTTAGCAATACAACATCTCTGAATATTGTATGCTAGGTGTTTTCATGTACCTGCTGTATCAAAGACGTATGGGGACCTCCATAAGTGTCCTCTACAGCAGGTACCATCCAGAAGTTCAGAACATTTCATAAATATTCACTAAGCCTTAAAGCATCCACAGTGAAATATCACCTCTATTTCACAAACAGACAGACAGAGGTTGTGATTTGCCAGTGGACAAGGTTGCTTCTATTTCTGCTCCTTCCTCCCGTTTACAGCGTGCCCTGGCACAGGTCACTGCACCGAACACCTCCCTGGTGCAGGAAAGCACTTCTCCACATATTTCCAAAAGCTTGCACCAGGTCTGCTCCTGCATTTAACAGAGACACAGGACTCGGCACGTTAGAAAGGAGCACAGCTTTGCCAGCTCCTGTGATGCCTTTCTGAGAGGCTGGCAGTCTGCAGAGCTTCTCCTGGAAGCCTTGAGTCCAGGGCTGTAACTGTGCTTCTCTTAACTGGCACATCTAGCTTTCAAAGAGGAAAGTTTAAACTGAAGCCCATAAGAGATGCATGAGTGGCTATGCAGAAATACAGCAAAAAGAACCCTCTTGAATTAGCTTTTAAGCCTCTTTTTAAAACACCAGTTCTCCACTTTTTCCCCATGTTATCCAGACTGGCAACACTGCTAGCATCAAGTGAGAGCCATGAGAAACATTTATCAGCAATCATTCTTCCAAACTAAGGGGCTGTATGAAGACATGCAGTTGCCAAAGAGAGGCACTTACCACATCTCAAAGCTTATTTTATGCTCACCAGCTTATACATAGATTTCCTTCTCTGCTACAAGCTGTTTAAAGGGTTGCTAACTTAAAATGGAAAAATGCTTTTTTTAAAGCATTAAGGTCACAACAGAAAGCTCCACACTCCCAGCATGTCAAGCCAGCACACACACAGAACAAAACAACCGAATTGCAGCATTTTCTTTCTCAGCTTTGCAAGACCTTCCTGGCTCAATAAAGCCTTTCTTCAGTCTCTACTTTCCCCTCCTGCGTAACGTATTATAAGCCCCTCAAGCATTATTTCAGCATTACTGCTTTGTTCTGGGGGGCCAGAAGCCTGCTGAAGGTGCTCAAGGGTTTTAGCATCCCCAGAGGTGCACACAACTAACCTGTAGCTTGCAGCCTTCCCTTTCCAAGGGAGACAGATGTTGAGTACAGCTGAAGCTATTAGAGAAGACAAACCAGGTTTCCATGGTTATGGGAGCCTGAGCTTCCCACCTCGGGGAAAAATGCAATGCACGAACCACTGTTAGGAAGAAGCAGAAACAAGGCCAGACTAACAGGCAGCTGTGTACTACAGCTCCTTGATGTTTTACATGCAGGCACCAGAAAAAAAACAAAAACAAAAAAACCCACAAACCACAACACCCAACACTTTTCTTGACAGCCTGGAGATCTGTGGGCTTAGCAGCAGTGCTTTATGCATGTTCTAGTGCACAGTACATCTGAGCAGGGGCATGTTTCTGGCCTTTACTCACCTGGGCGAGCCTCACTACTCCCTAAAGGGGGTTAGTACTGTAGGATGAGACATTTAGCACCAGAGCGAGCCACCTGTCAAATGATCTGATCTGCCTGTCTCCCAGGCAAGATGAAGCAGGTGTAGGCTGCTGTCTGGGGCACGAATAAAGAGCTCGCTCACAAAAACCCTTGGAAGGCAGAATTTGCAGGTGTGAATTTGAAAAGCTGTCCCATTAAGTTAGAAGGGTTGGGCTCAGTGTGCTGCAAAAATACACACACACACAAAGCCCTGGTCCTTTCCTTTCCTTCAACTAAGCAAAGCATAATGCACTTTGCTTCATGCCATCCTGAAAGTAAAAGGGCTTACAATCAAAAGCCCATGCTGCTTCAAACTGAAAACACTGATGGGGCTGAGGATGCTGATACAATGTGGAAGTGACAACTGCAGAGGCCCTGCAGATTTCTGAGGCGGTGAATCTCCAAGGCACAGAGCATCACAGCCTCAATCCCACTTCAAGTGCTGGAATAGCATCACAACCCTGTTAATTCCCAGGCAAGAAGAATATTCTTTCAGAGCAGAATAAAATAGATTTCAGGCTTATTTTGGGAGTTCAAACCAGGGAATCAGTTCATCAACTTTCCCCATTCCCCCTTCCCTGCAGGAATTTCTCTACAGCTATGTGGTGACCACCTGTCTTGACATCAGCTGCTTAAACCAGAACTGCACAGCCTTGGCAACATCTATCCCTGCTAATGAGACTCCTCTAAACAACACCTAGAAACTTGTGAATCCTGTGCTGGCAAAGCCTGTCTGAGCAGCAGCCACTCGAGAGTGAAGTCCATCCGCTCTGGCAGGTGGCACATACTCCATCAGCAACAGGCACTGCTCACACACCCCTCCCAGCCTGTTTCAATCCCCAAAGCCTCTGTCTCATTTCATAGCACAAGGGTACTAATGAATACTGGAACAGAGACATTTGTCCAGTATGGAGTCAGATCAAGATCAGCCGATTATTTTTCCACAGACAGTGTCTGACTGATCTGCAATTAACAAATCAATCAAAATATTATTGCCTCTTTTTCTGAAAGAGCCAAGCTGTCACCATCTGAACCCCTGTACCCTGAGTCCCTGGGATTTTCCAGAAGAGTACAGAACAAAAATTTGGGGGTATGAAACTCTGAAGCATCCAAGAACAATGGGGACAGATTTCTTCTTTTTCAGGGTGTCTTTGGCTTGTTTTGACCACTAAGGGATGACTTTCCCAAGAGTCATCCATGGGATATTAATGAATTTGGCAAATGAGAATCTGTGGGGTACAAAAACATAAACACTTATAAAATGCCAAGACAATGTCTGGATCCACATTAAAACTTCTTAAGTCCTAGATGGAAAATAAGCTTTCACAGATCCATTTTCTGTAGGAGTAACAATGATTTTGTAATTTCTGTGACCACGCTCTACTGTGTATGGCTGCAGACCTAAGTGGACTCATCATATCCACACAAAAGAAATACTGGAGTTCAGTACCTGCCCACCAGGGTGTCTTAGGCAAGTCACTTTCTGAGGCAGACGTTTGAGAATCTATTTAAAATATATTTGCCTTATCAAGTGTTATTCCTAAACAATTCACACGACTCTCCTCAAGGCTGTCCATTATTGCTTTAGCTCCTCTAAGGCACCTGAGAAGGATTCAAGATGTTTGCATACAAGGCTTATAAGCAATACAAACTGAGGGTAGGGATTTGACCCTGTTGTTTCTCTAGTTACCTCAGGAACAAATAGAAAGTCATCACTAAAATCCTGCTGCCAAATGCATCTCAGAGCAACCTGAGAGCTGCTCAAGCTGCCCAGCATCAAATATATGGGTCTTTAAAAATATGTCCAGCCTACCATTAACTACAATAACTTGTGTGCCATTAAATCTCATCTGCTTAGCCTTCTCACCCTGAAATCCTTGAAATAAATTTAAAAAAAGCAATAATTCTTTCTCCTTGGAACCAAACCTTGACCTCTCTCCTCTGTGCATTCAGACCCAAGTACATTTTAACAGCAGCTCACTGGAAACACGTCAGGACACTGAGATGCATCTGCTGAGGTTTCTTTTCTTCTTTTAGCAATAGAGAAAGAAAGCCACATGCACAGAGACCTTATGAGCACTGCCACTCTGCAAGGGGCTGCAGGTTCTCACTAACAAAAGGAAATGTTCCTTTTCCTACCAGTTACAACACTCAGCTTGGTATTAGTCAGTAACTTTCAGGTCCCTCTGGAACATCCAAAGGGTTCTGGCTCTCCCGAAGCAAGCCAAGAGGTTCTCACACCTTGACAAAGACTGAATGGGAAGAAACTGTCTTGGACTGGACAGATAAGGATACCAAATATGTGTCCCCATCTCCCTGGACATGCCTGCTGTTGGCTGACACACTGACAAGCAGGTCAGATGAGCGAAGGTTGGGGTTGTCATGCTTGTTTCCTCAAATGACTATGTAAAGTCTGAAAGGAGAGATCTATCAGGTACTTCTCAATATAATCCTTCCACGTAATACACTAATGAGCAGTCATTCAAAATAAATCAATAAGCCCAAGTAACCAAGAGAGGAAGGGATTTCTTGAGGACAGAAACATCTATTCATATTGAGCTTCAGAAAAGGCCTGCAAATCTATAAATAGCTATATGTAGTGTTTCATATTCAAAAAAACCCCCCAAAAAGTCACAAGGATAAAGTGCAATGGAAACCTAATCTGTAATGCTGATGCCCAGTGTCTGGGAGCCTTGTCACCTTCTTTCCTGTTGTTCACATGGGGCAGGAGATTTAGCTTTCCAGAAGTAGCGCTGGCACAGAGCAAGATAGCAATGGAAGCAAGACTCCACTCTACTACGGCACATGTCACAGAGCTGACAACCTTTGATAGCTTTTCTCCCACTGCTCTTCACAGCCACCACAATTTGTGTCAGCAGGACTGCAGATCTGGGAGGAGGCAAGCCCTCCAGAGCATGGCCCTGGAGCCATCTCTCTCATCCAATCAAGAGCTAGACAACTCCAAAAGCCAGACAGCATCCCAATCTCCATCAGCACAACTCAGCCTTTGCTGGAGAGGCCCCCACACACAGGTTGGGAGCAACAAGGGGCTACCACACTGCAGCAGCTAAGTACAGTTTCACAAGACTCTGTTCTGGAAAAAGGCAGGAACAAGCCTGAAAAAAGGTAAAATTGCACCAACTTTGGGACTGTGTCATACATATGATTAGTTGTGCAGTAGCAGGAGCACCCCGGAGCTCTGCACTGACTCAGGTAGTTCAGTTTCTATCCCAGGATAAACCTCCTTGCTTTCATCTGTCCCTGTAGAACAAGGGCCACCACCAACACTTGGAGTAGAGCACTACCCTTTGGTTTTAAGATATCACTGTAAAGAAAGCATTCAGGGCTTAATACTCCATGGTGCTGCCAACCTACCAAGCAAGAGTTCACGCAGGGAATATATTAGAATAACATTCTCATGTCCACCCTGAGCTTCTGACTGGTTTCTAGGTGGAATTTAATAATCAACCATGTTTTTAGACTTACAGAAGAGACAGCCTGTCACCTGGGTGCATGTCTGAAGATAACGAGCCAGCAGGACAGATTCACACAGACTTAAATCATTATTTCTGGCATATACTGATTTTTGAAGAAAGTATACTCCATACAACAGTCCTTTTCTAAAGCTTTTCTTTAGGTGTTGAGAAATGTCACCTTATTTGTTTATTGCATTTCAATACTGTCTGAGCAGAGATTAGACAGCAGCTGATATTGTGAATACTGCACACAGATCTTTGAGAAATACCCATCTTCCATAAAAAGCAATCAGCTATGAGATACTGAACCACTGAGAGTGAGTGGTTTGAATTTAGAGTAAAGGCAAAAACCGAAACTGCCCAGATGTATCTCATATTTTCTGAATGGAGGAAGTCTAGACTTTCTAATAAACTACTAAATTGCTACACTTCATAAAAACTGGGGGACCAGGAAAGCTGTATTATCTTTTCACAGAGCATATCCTTGTATATGTGCAGGCTACAGAAATAGACACTGTATTTTGTTATAACCTTTTCTGTAACAGACAGCAGTGTCACTACCTATAGATACTTCTGTGTACTTCATTTCTATTAATTTCTTGGGAGTCCAGGTACTACCTACTGAAATACACATCTGAAAGAACATGCACTCGCCTCTAAATCACTGAGCAGCTCACACCTAGCTCTCAGTAAAATACACAGTCACTATTCTCTGATCCCCTGGACTCCCTGATTTTTCAGCAGGTAACTTATTTTGAAGTTGCAATTCAAAGTCTGGCTTTGAAGGCTGGGTTGTGCCTCCAAGAGCACAAGCCTCATGCTCATGCACAAAGGCATCACTCTGTCCTCAGCACACTCTTCTTCTGTATCAGTGTTACTCCTTCAGGGGAGGCTGATGCTTGAAGGAAGTCAAAAGCTTTGCAGATAGGGCACTGAATTCTGGTTTATAAGGACCATAGTACTCCTGTGAGGGCAGTCAGGATGCTGGTGAAGGAAGAAAGTGAACACCTATAGACCTAGCTTTCTCTTAACTCCTCAAAAATCTTCATTTAAGACTCAGAACTACATCTTCTAATCTCTCTCTGTATACACCGAGATATTCACACACCTGCATCAATAGCAAATAACATCCTTTTTCCTCAAAGCCCCTAAACCCCAGGAATCATAAAGTGCTAGAAATGAGCACACTGTGCTGATTTACTGCTGTTCTAAGATGAGCTTCCTATTTCTTTATGCCAAAGGAAGGTAACAACATCATCCTCACTCAGAGAAGTCACCTGCTTATGGAACAGGTCCACAGATGCTTCCTCAATGAGCTGCCAGGCTTCCTTCATTACCACCATTGAGAATTGTCTTTTGTATCCACCCCACCCCCCACCCCCAGTTATGCAAGAACAAAACTTGCATTTTGAGCACTGAGACAGTCTAGTATCATACAGGGGGCAGTAAAGTATCGTACGAGGCCAAATAAGAATGTTCTGCCATATTCAAGTAACCCAAAATAATTGAAGCATATTTTTTAATAAATTCAGCTGCCTTTCTGTACTAGCACACTGCTTCAAAGTTGTGGTTCATACTTCATACCACTGTTCTCTTATTAAGGGAAAGTCCCTGGAAAACTACATCTTCCACATTACAATAAGGAGTAATCCTTGTCTTGCACTGAGGATGTGAATTTTCTGATGTTCTAGCTCAGGAATAAAACACCTTTTCTGTGATGCCCTTAACTGTGCTAGAATGAGAGTTATCCTAGTACTTTAGAACATGACCTTGAGCAAGTTGCTTCTACTCTGTGCCTTATTTTCCTCTGTAACACTGATAAACCTCTTGGTTTCCTTTCTGTAGCACTGATACCCACAAATGCAAAGAGCCATGCAACATCTTAGTGTTGCACATCACAAAGGCTGTCATTTCACCAGGCAGACTGACTTTCAGGGAGGAAAGAATGGGAGTCCAGCTGCCAGACTCAGTGCCAGAAGTCATTACAAGAAAATACTGAAGTCCATAAGAATGACGTTTTTGGGGGTCTTTTGGCAAAACACTAAATGTTGTATGAGCATGTCACCTAAAGAGCCTTGAAATATTGAGCTGGTTTTGAAAACAAGTGTCAAAGCACAGCAATTCAACATTGCTGAACTGCTTTTCATGTCCTACAAAGTTCCCTTTCCATTTTTTCTCAGTCTGGGCAAAAGCTAATATTGAAACACTTGAACTTTCCAAGAGAACAGTCTTCCAAGAGTTATTCAAGCCTCTACCGGGCCTGAAAGGCTTTGCCTTTGCCAATATTTCTAACTGATTCCTGGGATAGTTCATGAATATATAAGGTGAGTCACGTTACCCCAGAAGTGCTCTAATAGACCATAATGGTCTCTAAGACCATAAGGAACTTTGCAAAAAAACCAAACAAACATTTTCTGAAAAAGCATTTTGATTTGCTGGGGCTCTACCCCAAAATGGCTACACTATTCAAACAGACAATATCTGGTATAGAGCATTACAAACATATTTGCTTAAGTACTAGCAGCATAAATATAAATGTATAGAGCTCGAGATGCTGACTTGAGCTATGCCACTTCACGTATGACATGAGAAGTCAAAGGGAACATGACAAGGCAAATACAGGAGAAATATCCACCAGTACAGATGTTTACTGACTTGGGTGCCTTGTTCCTCAGTGGTGAATACACACTTCTATGCAAGTATCTCTGACTAGTGGCATGCCCTTAACAGGGTTTGGCAAGATGGGCTCATTGATCCACAAAAAACCCCTAACTACTACTTGAGGGACCTCAAATATTAAAGCAGCAGAATTCTCCTAAATCCTGTCATCCAGAATTCCCAATCCCCTCCACTCATAGAAAAGTGATTAAAACTGGCCACCTGTTAGAGGCACAGACAACCCTGCGTATTTTCCTCCAGTAAAGATCCATAAGGAAAAGAAAGGAAACAATTATACAAAGAATAATGTTCGCTGACTCCATTTCTCCATGTTGCCTTTTCTATTACTGCAAATATTTGTCTTTGTAGATCTTTTTCTGCATGAAAAATTAGATTTACTGTGCATGGAAACTTTACAGATTATTACTCCAAAACAACTACACTGTTTAAAACTAATAAGATTACTATAATAATTTTATAAAACATGCATAGATTTTAAAATTAAGAGTCATGTGACTCTTAATGACTAATGTGACTTAATGACACATGACTAAATGTGAGTTTCATAACATTTAAATAGAGAATCTTTATAGAGCTATGAAAAAGTATGAAATGTTTTACGTAAGCGAAATGTCTTGTACACTGAAGGATTTAGATCCCATCAGAAAGTGTATATCAATTGGCCATATCAGTAGGAAAAATGTTAGGATTATCTTTTAGATAGAAGTCTAGTATATCCTGCAAAAATGGTGCAAATGAATGAACAAGTCCTTCAGTTATAGCTAATAGCAACATTACACATCCAGTACAAAATGTGAAGAGGGCAGTGACGCACACTGGCATTTGATCACACGCACTTGTAACTTCATTACTATTCAAGGTAATTTCCATCCGCTGGGTCTCAGTAAACCAACTAGAAAGCAGTTATGGGATCCCAATCTCCTGCCATCCCAATGAATGCGAGATTGTAAAGCAGGTATTGGAATTGACAGGACAGGAGGAGAAAAAGATATTATGAAATGCAACAGTAACAAAGAAGCTACAATTAGGCAGAGTGCTACTTCAGTCCCTTCATTTTGTTTCTGTGTGTCCCTCTGAGATACAGCACACAGATCGGTCTGTAGGATACAGCACACTTAAAGAAACAGTTCTCAGACCTCTGGTTTTTCCAGTTCCTTCTGCTTCACCATTTTTACTAGGCACAAGATTAGAGCCTTTGTCTGAGGCACAGGAGGGACATTATGATATCATACCCACACCAGACTACTGCCTAAACACACAGGTGTGACAACAGCAGAGAAGAAAAACACCCAGAACAAGACGACATGTTACAATAACAATCACCTGCAAGAGAAAACACACAAAAAAACCAAAACACACCAAAAATCAACAAAACAGAGGCTTCCTGATGCCCTTGTCCATCCTGCTGAACAGTTTATAGGTACTTTCATCCTTTTACGATATTTGACCACCATTTAGGATGATGCAGCACTAACACATACCTCCAGGCCGGACACCATGCTCTCTTACCTTCTATTATTAAGCATTGCTGTTCTATTTGTTGCTGAAGTGCAGAAAAGCTATTAAGTTCCATCATCCAAAAAATAACTGGTAAACTTTTCTAGTCATGATGGCAGCTGGCATGGGATGTTACATTCATCTGAGATGTTTCAGTAGCACCTTTGAGCTATGAACTTCAGAAAGAAAGGGAGCTAGCATCTCCCTACTAGGCTAGAGGTAAACAGATGCTTTAGAAGTAAAAAGGCTCAAAACCTTTTGGATTAGCAGGAGAAAGCAAAACATCAGCGCCCTGGTTTCAGGGCTGTATTACCTTACCAATCGTCATACCATTCAGCAGCACAGAAAGGGTTTAAGTGATTTCAACACATGAAAATTCAGAGGTAGGATTTAATCCAGAAGTCCTGCTGCTCTGTATCATCCATTTCCTTATCACCAACAAGGCCTCCCTCCAAAGCTTTTGGTCAGCAACACACATCAAGATCTGGATTCGACCACTTTCAAACTGCAAATGCTACCCAAGCAAGGTCTCAGATCAGCAGAGTAAGACACTAAAAATCACATTGGGCTCCAAACACAACTCCTATATAAGCTAATGAAGATATGCCCCCACCCCAAAATGTACACAAACACATACTGTCCAGACACCAGGCAACCTCCCATTTCACATAAAGTACAGAGCCATATTGACAGACAGTCCCCATGCACAGTAACTCCATTAACCAGGGGCTTCTGGAGCCATTCTCCCACTGTAGGGTACAGACAGAAAGGGCCAAACATAAGCGATTTACAAGCTGGTGTCTTGGACTTGGCACAGCTGTGTGACTCTCCATCCTCACACTTATTTTGCCAGCAGGGGCTGAGCTGAGAGCCAAGAGGTTTCTGTTCCAGAGAAGCGGGAGCTGTTTCATTGTCTCATGTAGCCGTAAGTAGCCCCTTCAGGAACAGAACCAAAAGTCCAAGAAATCTTTCAGTAAAAAAGGATCCAATACCAGACCCAGCCAGCTTTCTCTCATATCAAGAGAGTTCACTGCTCATGCCTTGCCATTTCTGGATTGCTCTATCATTATCTGGGGTCATAATTAGAGACAATCTGATTGCATTTTCCCCTCAAGGAGCCACATGAGGGTTTTTTTAATTCATTAGACTCAGGGCATTCGTCAGCCACTGGCCAATAGCCACCTTGGTCACTCTTTCTGGTATCCTATAGCATCACTAGAAATATACATAGTTCATAGTTATTGGTGCCAACTGGGGCTATTCTGGGACATGGAGTGAAAACCATGTAATTTACAAACAAAGACGACGCAATCTGTTTTGAATGATGCTTTTTTGGTAAAGCTACAAAATAATCCATCCAGATGAGGCCAGATCAGCCACCTTCATGGACCTAAATGTCACACAGCCCTGAAAGGCATCTGAGTGAGTAACCATTGGCAAAGTATGGGCACAACATTTGCAGCTGACATCTTCTGAACAGAAATACTTGATATAGTCAATTGTAATGCCTGCAATTTCCTGACCTGTTCAGTTGAACTGTATCAAAGAATTCCATGGGAATACAGGGATTTTAAGATTAATTGAAGCACCACTATTTAAAATTTTTTTGTTGTTGTTCTCCCCCCAATGAAGGAAATAATTTCAAACTACAACATGTTACTTAGGACTGAAAGATGTTATTTTTGAAGAGAAGAATATATAGGTTTTCCTGACTACATGGCTGTCCTTTCCTGGCAAACAGCACTGTTTCTCACTTAAAGGAAGTTAAAATGGAAAACCGTAAACAACTGGGCTTTTTAACCAGCTTAACCCCTATACTTCAACAGATAGGAGAGCTATAAGGTTGATTAGGGAAATATTACAAGAACTAAACCAAGTTATAAAGCTTTATGGTCCATATGTGCCTCCACCTGGAAAAGCCTTAAAAGCATCCCATGGAATCCACAGTCCCTCAGAGGTCAGTAAGAATTGGCAGTTGTAATAACTCCTCACAAAAAATAGCAAACAGTAGAATTATTCAACTGGAAAACATGAGTTTCCATTCTCGGTCGTGCTGTTCATAATACCACAGGTGTTGACAAACTCTCATGGATCCAAGGCAGGACCCATCAGTTAGTGCAGAGTCCAGGAAGCCCTTGATTGGCCTGAATGATAAGAAAAATATTGGGTTCAATCCAATTCAGCACAGAAGCTTCAAGAAATTGGATTTTCTGCAAAATAAGAGACATGATTTTTAGGCATCTCCTTTGCAAACGGGTGGAGGAAAAGACAGATGCTTACTGCAGTGTTCTTGACAATCAGAGGACAGCCCAGGAGTGTCATATATGATCCTTTGCTAGACCACTGACTACCCCTAAGGCTGTCCAGAAGTCCATGATGCTAAGAGGGACTGCCCATGGGCAGGGAAACTGCAGAAGACAAAGTCTTCACATACCTGAGGAGCCAGGGAGCAGAACAAGGCACCAAAACACATCTCCTGGGTGCCCTAGACAAGCTTCAAGCCAAACTTGCAGAATTGAAGTCAGGTATGGGAGAGGGACAGAAGTGGGATGTGTCCACCTACATGGTCTTCCCTAATATTCTCCAAGCCCATCACAGACACTTTCAAGACAAGGTGGAAAGCTGCATTCAGGACATGCTCTGTTTGATTTGAATAAACAAATTACTTTGCAGCTTCTCAGTAATAAAGATGACTTCAGGAAGACAAGATCAGTAGCTGTACACCAGCCTTGCCTTTGAGATTACCAAGTATAAATTCATGCTCCACATGAGCATAAGCTACTTTCAGTAGTGGTGATGCCAACTTTGCAATGGTGTCGAGATTCAGCAAGACTCTCCTGGACTCACTGTTCCTGAAAACCTTTAAATAAAAAAGGAACTGCCTATGTTTTCATATGTATAGCAGTATGTCTATAGCAGGCCATCAATCAAAACTTTCCTTCCATTTGACTGACTTGCACTAGAAGATCTCCACACATGCAAAGCTCAGCATCAGCCTCAATACCTTGTTCTGAATTTCACAGACAGCAGAACATGGGGCTAAATTCTGCACTCCATTCTGCTGTCATCGACCTTAGGATGGTGCCACAGAAGAGACAATTTCATCAAACCCAGTATTTTCTTACTATAAATAATTAAGTTTTTAAACACATTCTGTTCTTTGTCTCTGCATACTGCCCACGGCTGCATGCCTGCATTGCTTCAGTACGTCAGGCTTGTCCTCACTATTTCTGGGAACCTTCTAATCAAAGGAGATGGAACATTCAACCTTAGATTTTCTGTTTTAAAAACAAAAACCAAACCCAAAACACACCAAAGTCTTGCTGTTCCTGGATGTTGATATTTTGGGAGGCGAATGCACTATAAATACAGTTTAGATAGGAAAGCCTGAAATGCATATTACTGAGAAATGAAACATGCAAATAAAACTGACAGGTAATTCTAGATACCTGGTACTATGTTCAGTAGTAATGGCAGAGATGTGTCAGCACAGAGCCACTTGTTAAAAGCATAATTAGTAGTAATTTTTAAGATGTGGGGATATTATGACTTTTGAAGATACTACACAGCAATTTTAATAGTGGTTGCTAACACAGAAGCCTCAAAGCTATATACTTTGTACCAATAAAGTAAACTGCTGTCAAAGTGTTCAGAATTAAAAGGTAAATAAGCCATAAATATTTGTAATTTTAACATCCCCTTGAACCAGTAGAAAATTACTCCTTCAAACCTTTAGTAGTAAAGTGGTTGATAATTAAGGTCTAAAGGCATTTAAATAGGACTTGGACCATATAATCAGTATTGTTTCCATTGTGTTTTCAGTTATATAAGGCATTAGAGACCTGGCCTTTGCCT
This sequence comes from Megaceryle torquata, assembly GCA_024611175.1. Classification (NCBI taxonomy): domain Eukaryota; kingdom Metazoa; phylum Chordata; class Aves; order Coraciiformes; family Cerylidae; genus Megaceryle; species Megaceryle torquata. Next base: position 58,913 of record JANIJG010022921.1, read on the forward strand.
ACTGACCAAATTTACCTACAGAAGTGGAACTCCAGAGTAGCTACACAGACTTTAGTTAAAATCTGGACTGGAAGAGGAAACTCATGGCAGTAATTTTTAAACTTCTCTGATGATTTCTCCCTCACTTCTCATATGGCAACAAAATGGCTACAATTTGCAGCATGTAATTTCTCCATTGGGACACCCTGACAGGAATAAAAAGTTTAAAAATTAACAGCTGACTTCAGCAATGTAATTATTTCATAATGTATGCCTGTTAACCAGTGCCAATCTCAGAATACCTGGAGCACTGGTCAATACTAAAAGGGAATATGAGTTTAAGGCTAAGGGGAGAAAAAAAATATAAATCTCAAACTCAGATTCGGCCTTCAAAGAGACCAAATAAGCTGGAAATACAGAAACAGGTCTCTCTTCATAAACTAGAAAGTGCTGGATTCTAAATCTTTTCTCATGTTGTTGACTGAATTTGGGGTTATTCTAAAGCGGCAGCAAAATGGATACTTTTGTATCATAGCAAGCACAGTGGGTGCGAGGATTCTCAAGTAAAGAATGAAATCATACCGTACATCTTCTCCTAGACAGTTTCAGAAAACTAAGCTGAATCTCCAGATACCACCTATGATGAAACAGTAATACTTAACATATGGAATATTCTGGTGTTTTTTATTTGTCTTACCATTCTAAAGCCATTACTGCAAGATGTTCTTAGCTGAAGACCAGACAAGTGTTATACTTACTACGGTTCTCCCCCAAAATACACATTCAGGAGTGCACCTCAATAAAAGGTGAAGTGCCAAGATCTGTCCTTTAAGGCAAAAGTTCATTCCACTGTTGAATTTCATACAAGTTTGATTTTTCAAACTGCATGGCCACCTGTAATTCCCTCCCCCCAATAAATCACAGCCAAACTCCAGCCATGACATCTGAATCCAACTCTTCAATACCTCAAGTAATGATAAACACTCAGATATGAAAAGGGAGTACAGACCAGTATGTGAATGGGAGGAAGAGGAGGTAGAATTCAGAATGAGATTTAGAGTTCAAGCTCCTCAGTGGGATCATGTCAGAGACCAGTGTCAGCTAGGAGAGACCTTAAGGTCTCTATTCCAACAATTGCGTGAGCTGGGACTATCAAAATACTTGAGCATGCCCATCCTACCCATAACCCTTGTCTGGCTGGACTTGGAGAGGAAAACAAAAATAAAAATGAGCAATAGCACTTTATGTTGGAATAAGTATGCATAAGAGACTTAGTGACCAGACCAGCTTCAATCTTCCTGAAGAGGCCTTCTTGCTTGTTAGCCTCTTCTGGAGATAGCATTAAATTCAAGGAAAGTGTTTTTTGCATTAATAATACATTCTCAATGACTGAGAAGCAAGGCAACTTTCCCTCATTACACCAATAAAACATTCAGCACTTCTGGCTTTTCTTCATAAATCCTTCAAGTAGCTACATTCAGTAAATGAATTTTACCTGTTGAAGACTGATGGTGGATAAAGCCAGTCTAAACCAGCTTCCAAAAGAGGAAGAAGCAACAAAAGAAGAAAACAACAAAACCCAACAAAATCAACAACAACAAAATCTCAAACATCCCACAGATTTCCAAATTACAAACACTATTCCATACTTTCCTGGTTTCCTGCTTTGCAGAGGTAATTAAAGATAGCAAGTAAAACACCTTCCTTCTGGAAGTGCACATCCCAATGCACACACAGCCCTCCCTCGGCTGCGTGGCTCAAGGTGCACCGCAGCCCTGCTCCTGCACTCTGCTGAGCAGCCATCATCTCAAGCCACAAGATTGCTACTGAAACATGACGACACCATAAATAGTTTAAATCAATCTGAAGGAAAAAAATAAAAAGTTGTAGCTTTCAATGTGTATCCTGCATAACTATCAAATCATAAGGTTCATCCAAACCTGCGACCCAGCAGAAGAAACTCAATGAATTAGCATGATGATTTGTACTTTAGTGAGTATGAAGAAGACTTCAAAGAGGCAGGGATATAGGAGCTATAAAAAAGGAAACATCCTTATATCACTAACAGGAAAATAGTAAACTCTCTCTTCAATCATTTTAGTACAACACCATTATTAAAATCTTTATACTTTGAGTGAAAGCATTAATTATTATGCCCGTCAGGAATATTTTTCATTGTCAAATTACCTTTTACCATGCTAATAAACACCAAGTTCTGCATGTAAAAATTAATCATGTTATCTCATTTATAGGTCAAAAGACAGAGACTAAAATAGTTTTTGCAGTTCTCCCTAAATAACTAGCTTTTGCATATCAAGTTTTATGGCACATTAGAAATGAATGCAATCCAGACAGGATTTGAATAGCTGAGTAGATAGAAGAGAAAGATAAGAGCAGATAAGAAAAATCTTGAGGTAAGCTAAGCCTTTTGAAAAAACCTGCTTTAAAAAAAAAAATCAAATTTCTTATTTTAAATTTCCAGACCCTAAAGAAACTACGGATGCAACAGCTGTATGCAGCGCAGTACTCAAAGTCTACACCGCTTCTCCTTCCACCTCCTATGCATATAAATGGTATGTCCG
>JANIJG010022923.1:0-25644 GCA_024611175.1 Megaceryle torquata
TGTCTCGATTCACAAGGTCTTCCACTTCCCCTGGGAGAAACATGAATGTAGTTATTTTCCCCCCTTGAACCACGGAACACCCCTTATGGAGGGGCGCCCCGCCGCGCGCCCCCCGGCCCGGGGGAACGGCGTCTCGGCGGCCGGCCCGGCCCCACGGGACGGGGGCCGGCCTATGCCCGCCCCCGGTGCCGCCCCGCCCCGGTGCCGCCCCCGCGCTGCGGCCCCGCCCCGCTTTGGGCCACGCCCCCGATCATGACCCCGCCCTCTCAAGTGTGGCCCCGCCCCGCAGCCGCGTACGCACCGGGAGGGCTCGGGTGGAGCCCCGAGGGGTGGGTCCGGTTCAGCCCAGGGAACCCCGGTACCGGCTGCAGGGAGCGGGTCTGGCCTAGCGGCTCCGAGTTTGGTGCCCAGTCCTTTCCGGTGCCTGCCTATTGTCGGCTACCCCGGCCCCGTCTCCCCGAGGGCTCGACCCGACCCGACCCGACCCGATCCTGCTCCCGGCCGGCTCGGTCGTGCGGGAAGCGCTTGGCCGGGGAACTCCCGTCCCTGCTGCCCTCCGGGCCCGAGGAAGCCTGGGCTGGTGGTACCGCGCTCCCCGGCGACCGGCTCTGGCGGCCGCGGTCCTTCTGGACACTGCCGCCGGGGGCACAGAGCGAGTAGGGATGGGCCCGGGGGACGGGGGTACCGCATCGCTGCGGGACGATGGCGGGGCCAGTCCCCGCCTGCCGGGCGGGCCCCGGGCTTCCTGCGGCGGCGCCGGGCAGGAAGCGGCTGTTGGCGGTGGCCTTCCTGCTCCGGAGGCCCCGACGGCGGGGGGCGGGCGGTGCCCTGCCCCGGCGGGGCCCCGTTCTTCCCCTCCCTGGCCCCACCGGACGGGGGCTGGGGGCCGCCCGGCGGAGGGGAGCGGGGGTCCTCGTCGGGTGACCGTGGGGGACAAACAGAATCGGCCCATGCCCGCAGCCCCGCATCCCGCCCTGGCCTGCATCTGACGCCTTTGGCGCCTCGCTGAGTCAGGCGGGGCGGGAGCTCAGCGTCCCCCCGACCTTCCCGGGCATTGGCTCGAGAGCAGGGGGGCAGCGCTGGGTCGGGCCAGGGGCCCGGATAAATCCCCGGGGCGCACCCGGGGTGAGTGCAGTCCCGGCGGTGAGAGGATGCTCCCCGGAGTGCGGCTCCTCTGCTGCCTGCTCTTCCCTCTGCTCCTGCGGGGTAAGGGCAGCCCAAACCCGCACTGAGGGGGGAGGGGGTCGGGCACAGGGTCTGTCTTGGCAGTGATTCCCCCCAGGGTCCCAGGCCCATTTCTCCCCTCTGTCCCAATGCAGCCATGCTGGATGGCAGCTCCCTGGCCCTTCTTGGCCTCCCCTCGGAGGCCAGTCTGGGCAGGATTTGCCAGGTGCTTCTCTGCCCACTGGTTTGGTGTTTGTTCAGAAGCTGCTCTGCCCATGTAGCCCCAAGGCAGAGCCCGGAGTCTCCTGCTTCCCCTCCATCCCCAGTCACCCTTGCTGTGCTCGGCTTGGCCTGTGGGGAGGACAGGTCTCCAGTGTGCTAGGACCGCAATGGCTCATGGCCCAGAACCAGCAGGGCACTGGGGCTGTGCAGCCCTGGCACTCTGTGTCTCCTCGCTACAGGGCATGGGGATGCTGAGTATGGGGACCTCGAGGATGAAGGTAAGACCCTGGTGCCATCACCCCAGCTGCCTCCATATTCCCATGGCTGTGGGCCCTGCTGCTGGCAAGGGCAGCATCCACACCCTCACACGGTCCTGTGGATCCTGCCAGTGCTGATGGTGCCGTCTGTCCTTCCAGGTGACTACCTGTACCTGGACGAAGATGGTGAGTAGAACTGCAATCCTTGGCTGTCCTCCCCGTCCACCCCCAGACCTCAGTGGGTCCCGTGCAGTCTGTTCTGGGGCTCATGAGAGCACAGGTCCTGTCTTGTCTGAGCCTGTGGGGCCCCCATGGCACAGGCAACCCCAGCAGCCCCAGTGTGGGAGCACCAGGGCTGGGTGTTGAACATGACAAACAAGGTGCCTGGGCTATGCCGGGCAGAGCTGGGAGAGTTCCCCAGGGGTGAACCCCAGTGAGGCTCAGAGGAAGAGCTGGGGACAGGCAGCATCCCAGTGTCTGACCAGCACTCTGCAGGTCTGCTGGGGGGGACAGCCCACTGCCAGGACACCTACCAGGACTGGATCTCCCTCTACTGCTGGGCCCCCTTCCATGCCACCCTCATGACCATCCACGAGGGCAGCCGCTGCTGCTGGGACCAGGTCAGCAGGTAAGTTGGTGTCAACCCGGCAGCGCTGAATGCACACTGGGAGCGGGGCCACCACGGTGGATGTGTCCCTGTCCTAGCAGGCTGGCCTCACCCCACCCCCTCCACAGCACCTACAGTGAGCTCTCCAGCTGCACCCAGCTGCTGGCCCAACTGCTCTCCTGCCCCTGGCCCAGCGCTGTCCTTGACACTTTCTTCCTGCACATCCATGCCGAATACTTCACCAACTGCACGGGTGCCAGGCCCCCCAGGCTGGGCAGAGTGTCCTCTGGGCTGGCCACAGCTGTGGCTGTGGGTGTCACCTGCCTCGTGCCCCTCACAGCTGCCCTCACACTCAGCAGAGTCCGGAAAGGGGCTCAAACCCCATCGGACAGCTGCCCAGCCCCTGCCTGCCCACACACCTGTGAGGGGCCAGCAACAGCCCCCTTCTCTCTCGGCCCTGGGAACTAACAAGTGAGATGAGTGGGCTGAGGGTGAGGGGGACAGGGCAGAGCAGGGGGTTTGGGCATCCCTGGGATGGAGCAGGTTCTATGGCACTGGGCGGGGGGTGGCTGGGGCAGAGAGGGGAGTGTCGGGAGAAGGGTCACAAGCACTTGGGGTCCCAACACTGCATAGGCTGAGCTCCTTCCTCAGCACCCTGGGGCTGGCAGGGAGCACTGGGGATGCCAGACTGGGGTGGGGAAGCCCTGGGCCTTGTCTGGAAGCCTTTGTCCTGACCCTGCCTGTCCCCTCCGGACATCCAAGGAGGGGGGCGGCAGTCCCAGCCCTGGGGCCGTGCTGAGATCATTGGGTGTCTCCCTGGCAGAGGCTTCTGCCGTCGGCTAGAGGCTCCACCAAATAGTGGGACTGAGGGGCTCCGACTACGGCCCCCAGAATGTCAGGTTCTGATGGCTTCCAGATGTGGCCACTCACCCGCAAAAGGTCCTGTGGTGCCCTGAAGCAGCAGCTGCTGCAGCCTGAGGAAGGTCGGGCAGCTCTGCCAGGACATTTGCCGGGAGCATGGCGAGATTGTCTTTCTGCAGCAGGGAGGGTCCATCCAAGCGGTGCTTCGTGATCTGGTTCAGGCTTTGTGGGCAGGCTGTTAAAGGAGAAGCTCTGAGCTCACACTCTGCCCCCCAGCCAGAGGTGGAATGAACTCACCTGGCTTCAGCTTGGTCCTCGAATGGGAACGTTGAAGAGCCGAGGGGCTGGGGTCACTTTTGACAGGGGGATGCGGGAGCAGCACCAGGAGTGAGGGCTCTGGCAGAGCCAGATGGGTGCTGGCTGGGCAGTGCAGGAGGAAGGCATCAGGGCTGAGGATGGGTAACATTGCCTGAGTCTCTGCCTTTTCCCCACCTCCCTCGCACCCACGGGCAGCTCACACCACTGCCCTTCCCTCCCCATCTGTGGGCAGGGGTCACGGCTGCCCCAGCGATGTCGGCTGCGGGGCAGGTGCCCGTGTGAGCCAGAAACTGCGGTGTCAGGGTCGTGGGTCCTCCCGCCGCTCTCACAGCCGGGCGGCAGCGCCTGTCCTGGGACATTACACTTCCCCGTCCACTCCCCCCGGCTCCGGGCTGCCTGCCCTCCACGCAGGAGACGAGGGATTTCACAACCCAGCCCAGACAGGATTAAAGAGAAATACACAAGTAAACAAATAGCGGCCTCGTAAAACTGGACGTGCTGCGCGGGGAGCGGAGCCTCTGGGCTGCTGGGTGAGCGTGGGCTGCCCGGGCACCAGGGTGCGGGAGCGATGCCCGTGGGGGCCGGGGTCCTGCCGGGAGAGCTGCTTTAAAGCAGTGCTGAGCAATCTCAATTTTCACATGTCTCCTGTAGTCAAACTGCCCCTGTCAGAGGAAAGGAGTTGCTTCCTGTTATTCCCATTGAAATACTTGTCCGGTCGTTAGCCGGTAGGATTCCGCAGGATGGCACCGTGCACGCAGATGGGCTCCGGCCACCTCTCCCGAGGGCTCCTGCTGCTCTGGGGTAAGTGAGCGGGGGGTGGCCCCGGGGCTGCAGCTGCCGGCGGCGAGAGGCTCTGTGCCTCGCACCACCCTGCACACAGCCGCCCGCCCGCCTGTGGGGCCCGGGGCCGGGGTCCCAGCTGACCCCACCGCCCACCCCACCTCGGTGCCAGCTTGGCAGTGCTGGAGCTCTGCATGAGCAGCCCAGGCAGGGCCCACCGGGGCTGTTCACCACGCAACCAGCATCGCTGCGCCATGCCACGGGCCCTCGGCCAAGGGCAGAGGATGGACAGGGTGGTTTCCTCAGGCCGTGGGGCTGCCCTGGGCCACGCAGCAGGCGAGCGGCTGGTGCGGCAGAGGAGGCACATGCCCCACGCCCATGGCAGGCAGTGCTGGGTGTGGGTCAGATGGTGGGTGGAGGGGCTTTCCAGCAGTGCTGTGCTGTGGCCAGTGCTTCCTCTTCCTGCTCCAGCCCTGCCTGGCAGCAGTGGAGCCTCCCGGGGTGATGGGGCGGCCCCTGCGCTTGACTTGCTGTGGGTGGGGGGCTCAGGCTCACAGGCTTTAAGCAGCCCCTCCAAGCCTTTGGGCAGCTGCCCGCAGCCTGGCTGGCTCCCGCCCCACAGCCCCTGCTGGTACAGGGGGCTGGGTGCCCTGACCCTGCTAAGTGTCCGACACTGCTGACGGTGTCCCCTCCCCTCCACAGCACTCCTGGGGACCGGGCTCTGTCATGCGGGTGCTGAGGCAGAGGGCTTCAGCCAGGACGCCAGGACGAGCCCACCTGTAGCTATGTTCAACTGGACAGCCCAGCTTGTGGGTGAGTGCTGGGGCCTAGTGAGGGCTGGGCAGTGCCATGGGGCCAGCTGTGCCCTGGCTGGGACCAGCTCTGACCCCTTTCCCCTGTCCGCATGCTCTCTGTCCGTCCCTAGAATACCAGGCTGTGTTGCAGAGCCCTCCCTGGTGCTGGCCACAGTAGGGGCAGCTGGCAGCAACCTGCCCTCCTGTCGTACTCCCAGGCGTTGGCCCTGGGGCTGCTGCAGGGTCCAGCCCCCCCCTATGCCCACATCCTCACTGCTGGCCTGGGCATGGGGCTGGGTGCCACTTGCCCTCAGCTACGGGTAGGGACGGGCTCTGGCAGGGACACATTGCCCACGCTCAGCACCATTCCCCTGCAGAGGAGATGTACACCAACATCACGCAGAAGTGCTGGGAGTACTTTGTTGACCTGATGAGGAACGTGACGGCATCTGAGCTGTGCGAGTGGAAAGTCATCAGCAGGTACAGGGCAGACGGAGCCGTTCCTGGCAGCGCTGCAGGGGTGCAGGTGGGGTAGGGGACCGTGACCAGCTCTGGGGATATCCTTGTCTGGGAACGCTGCACGTGTGGCCCCTTTGTTGGGGACATTCCCTCTGGCCCTGGGGCCACACGAGTGGAGCAGCTCCTGAGACAGCAGAAATTGTTTGAGGGAGGCAGAATCTGAGGAGTGCTGCTGGGCTGGGGGGAACTTGGGATACCCAGGGGGTCCCTATCCCCTCCCAGCTCCCTGTGGCTCTCTCTCCAGGCCCTACAGCTTGCTGCAGGCCTGCCTGGAGGAGTCGGCTGACCGCCTGCACTACGGCTACCCCAACGCGCTGGCGGAGCAGTACATCTTCCAGAGCCATCACCGCTACTTCCACAACTGCACCCTGGAGCACCGGGTTTACTTCGACCCGCCCGAGGACGTGCTGCTGGCCATGATCATCGCCCCCATCTGCCTCATCCCCTTCCTGGTCACCCTGGTCATCTGGCGCAGCAAGGACGGCAAGGCCCAGCCGTAACGCTGCTGCCCGGGCACCCGCGGCCGCCGCCGGCCCTGCGGGTCCTGTGCCCGGGCGCTGCCCCACGCTCCCCGCCCCCCCCCCGGGCTGCGGGGCCACCGAGGAGGCTCCCGGGGTTACCAGCACACGCTGCCGGGGCGGCTGGTTCCCGCTGTGCCGCCGGCGGCTCATTAGCCCCCCACACCCCCCTTTCGGCTGGGGATTAAACGCTTCTTCCCCCATCCTCCGCTCCTCCTGGCGCTGGTTCTTCTGCCGTCCGTTCCCAACGCTGCTCCCGGTCCCGCTACCGCCGTCAGCGCCGCCCCGACGCGGCCTCTCCGCGGGGCGGCAGCGGGAAACGCTGGGCGCGGCCAGAGCCCGGAGCCCGCCACGGGAAACGCGTCCCGGCGGGACACCGGGAACCGGGCAGGGATCGGGTCGCCGCCGTCCGGGAGGGACGGGGCTCCGCGGGCGGGGGGGGGAAGGGCCTCCTTGGGGTGGGCGGAGCTTTGCGATGGGGCGGGACCCGGGGGGTGTGGGCTTGCGGGAGGGCGGGGCTTGCGGGAGGGCGGGGCTTGTTGGAAGGCGGGGCTTGCGGGGCGGAAGCGGGGCGGGCCGAGCCGGGCTGGGCCGGAAGCGGGGCGGGCCGGGCTGGAAGGCGGTGGTGGTTCCGGTGTTGGCGGCGATGAGTTTCGCGTGGCCCTGGCAATACAGCTTCCCGCCGTTCTTCACGTGAGCGTGGGGCGGCGACGGGGTGGGGGAGCGGGGCCGGGTGGGGGGTGCCGGGGCGGGGGTGCGGGGCCGGGCTGAGGCCGCTCCGGGCCGGGTGTCCCTCGTGGAGCCGCCCGGCCCCGGTTCCGGCGCTGAGCGAAGCCCCGCAGGCTGCAGCCCAACGGCGAGACGCGGCAGAAGCAGCTCTCGGCCTGGTGCGCCCTGGCGCTCGCCTACAGCCAGCAGCACCGGCTGCCCCCCATGACGGTGCGGGAGGCCCAGGACAGCCCGCTCTTCGCCAACCACCGCCTGCAGCGTATCCTTTGGGCCCGGACCTGCTGCCCCCGTGTCCCTCCTGCCGCTCCGTGCCCCCTCTTCCCTCCCCCGGTTGGTGAGCGGTCCTTAACCCCCTCCCAGGGAAGCTGCCGCTGGAATCCATCCAGGTGGTGCTGGAGGAGCTCCGCAAGAATGGTGGGTCCTGTCTGTCTGTCTGTCTGTCCCCCCGCGGCCGGTGCCCAACCTGTAGCTAGCGGGGCAGGGCACGGGGGGAGGCGCTGGGCAGGTTCCATCCTGCTGCCAGGAGCCAGACCTGGGGCTTGCCCAGCCGGACCCCAGCTGTGGGCTCTGCCCCAGCAGGGCCCCGCCGGCCTGCCCTGCTCCTGGCTCCTCGGTGTGGGTGGGCAAAGCTGCGGGAGGAAGAGGGAGCTCCAGGGGGAGATTAATTTTTGTACTGGTAGAGATATGTAGGGAGTTGGTGTGAGGTCACGGGGCGGGGAGAGGCAGGAGGAGCTGTCTGTGGTCTGTCCAGCGTGTGTCGCGAGAGCTGCAGGTTTGATTTTTGCTGTAGACTTGTGCTCTGATTAAATATCTTTTCCCCGTTGGTTTTAGGGAACCTGGAATGGTTAGATAAGAACAAAACCAGTTTTCTGATCATGTGGAGGAGGCCGGAAGAATGGGGAAAGCTCATCTATCAGTGGGTGAGAACGTAGGCGCTGCCTCGCCCGCCTCCCAGGCTGGCTGTGTCCAGGACATGCAGTAGTGGCTGCGATCTGTGGAAAAGACTGCTGCAATAATTTTCTTTTTCTTCCTCGCTGCTTTTACCTTTCTTCTTCCATTTCTCTCTGTTCCAGAGAAGTGCAGAGACATCAGCAGCTTTTTACTTGCTGAAAGATGCAGTTTGAGCAGCGGATGCAGCTGTAGTTGGTTGTTCCTAGTGAGGACAGAGCAGTGTCGCTGCGTTGCCTTCGTGTGGCATGAGCCCTCGTGGGGCTGAAAGAGCAGAGGGGCAGGGAAAGGAACCATCTTAGTTTCCTTAGGCATCGTTTCTTGGCTCTGCGGTGCCTCAGAGCATTTCCAGGGTACTTTTGCTCATCGAGTGCTGTCCACGTTCCATTTTGCTTTACTGAGATGTACAAGAGATCACGCCGAGGATGATAAATCACCCGCACGAGATTTGTTAATGTTGCTTTTCTGTTTCCAGGTGTCAAAGAATGGCTTGACCAACTCTGTATTCACGCTGTATGAATTAGCCAGTGGGGATGATACAGAGAACGAAGGTAACGTCACGTGTTACGTTTTGGAGCAGGTTTTGAGAGCATGCTTAACTTGAGCACGTAATCGGCTGATGGTCAGATTGTAATTTTGTAGCTTCAGTATTTTTAAATCACCCAAGCTCAGGCTGATCACCACTGATCACACTGAAGCCCTTTTTTACCACTTTGCAGGGACATCTCCCCTTGTCACCGCGTTTTAAACCTCCCTCTACCCCACAACCCTCCCAGCTCCTCGTCTGGGGTGAGGTGCGGGGTGTTTTGGTTTTGTGTCCAGCATCTCTGACTCATTCCCTCCTGTCTGTGACCTTCAGGCTTCGTTCCTGCTGCAGCAGCATGGTGATGAGTCTGGCAGTGTAGTCGTGACTCTGGATTTGTTGTAATACTAAAAGGGGCTCTTCAGAGCCCTCTGCTTCACTGCCACCAGTCCCTGGACTTGGGAAGCCTGTTTGCTTCCTAATGTGACTTTTTTTTTTTCCTCTTGTTGATGAGATTCTCTGTCCTTCCCTAGAGTTCCACGGCTTGGATGAGATGATGCTGCTCCGTGCCCTGCAAGCCTTGCAGCAAGAGCACAAGGCTGAAATTATCACGCTGGACGATGGCCGAGGTGTCAAGTTCTTCTGACAGGAGCCCCCTCCCCTCCTCTCTTCCCTGGCTGCTGAAGTGGTTCTCACCATGAAGCTTTGCTCTCCTGGCCTGGTTTCAAGCCGTGACTCAAGCAGCTGCACGCTCAGTGTTTCCTGGGGCAAGGAGAATCTGCGAAGCCTTCCAAAGACTTGACTTCTTAGAAATACTCAGAGTTCCTCTGTCTGTCTTCTCTCCCTGTTGATTGATTGAGAGCCTAAAGCTGCTCCAGGCAGTTCTGAGAGGGGGCTGCCCAGGGGTGAAGGAATGGGACAGCTTCTGCTGCTGGTCCCTGCTCCTGTGAAGGCCATGGAGCAGCCCCTTCACCTGGGCCTCGCAGGGTCCCCCCTTCCCTCCTGTGGCTGGTGCCTGGACTCTGAGTCCCTGCTGCGTTGCCAGCCAGGGTGGAGGGAGGTGTAAGGGCCTCGCCGTGGCTGCCGCGCTGCGGAGAGCTCAGCGGCAGAGCGATGCGCAGAGTTGCTGCGGAGCTGGCTGTGCGGTGGGGTGGATGCCAAGGAGCTAATTCGAAGTAATTAAAACAAGGTGTATTTATAGAGCAGCCTGGGTGGTTTTGTCTATCTTTATTTTTCCATCGGAAGTGAATAGAGCAGCGTTCAGCTCCTGCCCTTCAGCCGCGCGTCTGCGCTGCTCCAGGTGAAGGTGGCAATGTGCTGAGCCCCTCTACCCGAGTGGGACACAGGTGGCCCATGTGCTTCTGTCCCCACTCCGGAGCCATGAGCCCTGTGGCCTTTGCTGCCTGTCCTGAGCGCAGTGTTTGCTCCCATTGTTGCAGAGGTGGTGGGGTCGGGTCTGCACAGCAGCAGCTGGCAGAGGCTGCGACTAAAGTTTTAGATTCTGGGTGCTGGTGAGTGCCCAGCACGTCAAACTGTGGCTCAGGTGTAGTCTTTGGCCCAGTATATCAATATCTGCTGTCCAGGGGCAGCTGGATGGCTGTGCTGGGGGTGGATCGCAGGTGCCTTTGACCCAGGATTTGGTGCATGTTGCAGGCTGAGCTCGGGTGCTGCGCTGGAGTGACCTGTGCCCAGACCCGGTGTGGTCACTCTTGGGGTCCAGTGGAGCACACGGCACCCATGCCCTGACACCCTTCAACTGTCCCTCCCCAGCCAGTCCCACAGCTCACCCTGCCCTGTCCTTGGAGGATGACTCGGCGCTGGTTCAGCTGCAGAGCTGCCGACAGGCGCCATCAACAGCAGGTAATTGCCAGTGTGGACGAGATGCTGAATCCAGGCTGAGTTTGTGGGGCTGTGAAAGTTAAAAATATCCTTTTAGTAGCAGGAGCCTATTGACCTGAACTCAGGACATGCTGGCTCCATCTGGGCGCGTCGCTCTGGAGCTGCGGCTGGAGGCTGGTGCCCAGGGTTCCTCTCTGCTGGTGACAGCAGCGCTGCAGAGGATTTCCCGTGTGCCAGCACCTCTGCTGGAGAAGGCCCAGCCACTGACACGGGCTAATGTGGGTCTCTGATCCCTTCTGGGCACCATCGTCCCTATGAGCACTGGGATGACTTAAGTGAGTGGAGGGGCTGGCACAGCCCACGGTGAGCTCGCTGGCCCCCTCCTGCTGGTGCTGGAAGGGCAGCCTGGGTGTTTCACAGGCTCTGCTCTCCAGTGCTGGTTCTGACAATCTGGGCCCAGTCCCTGCCCGAGCTGTGGGGTTTGGGGGCAGGGGATGGATGTGGGGACACAAAGAGCTGTCTTGGTGCTGCCATGCACCGTCTCGCTGGGGAACATCCGATGACTGTAGAGCAGGCCCAGCTCCCTGCCAGCCACGCCTGCAGAAGCAAAGGGTGGTGGAGGCTGTGCAGGGAACCCTGGCACAAGGGTTCTGCTCAACACAAGGCTCACTGGTCAAACGGGGATCCTCCCTCTGTTTGCAGCCAGGAAAGTCTCTGTAGGAATCATCTGCTGCCTGTGTGTGCCCTGGGCTTATTTCCATGTTCGAGATCTGCCTCTTCCTCCCTCTTCATGCTGCCCATGTTGGCTCCTTCCCTCCCTGGTTGCTGTGCCCTCCCCTCTTGCTGTTTTCGCACCCCTGCAGCGGGTGTTTCTGGGATGGCTGTTCTCTGCCCGATGGTGTCTGTGTTTGATCCCGAACAACATGCCTGTAACAGCCCAGCCCAGGATGTTTGTGTTTCTTGCTCTCCATGTGCATGATGCCGACCTCTCAGCACTGTGCTCCCAGCTCATGTGCTGTGTGTAACCTGGCTGTCCTTGAGTGAGGCTGTGTTCTTAATTAAATCTGCTCCCTTCTTAGGAAATAGCTGATCTGACATTAGATAAGCACCTAACACCAGCCTTTTTCTTTCCAAGGCGCCCCTGGCAGTGATTCACTGCTCTTTTTCAGCTTCCTCCTGAGTTGCTTACTTAGAGGAGGAGGAGGAGGAAGAGAATGTCCTCCCCTTTGGAATGGACATCATGTAAAATTCCTTTTTCCACAGTTTGGCTGGTTACAAAAGGTCACATCCAGCTGTGCCTGCGAGGTCCTTGTGGGACCTAGTCCCTGTGCTCAGGGTGCTGGTAGATGCTGCTGTCTGCTGGCGATTGCCTGGGGCCACGGGCAGGATCCTGGGCTGGTGCTGCTGCCCTGGAGGGAGCAGATACTCCCTGGCCTGGTTTCCTCTGTGGGGGACGGTGGTGATTTGCAGCACTTGGTGGTGTAAGCCCCTGTGGCTTTCTTATCTTTACTCAGCCATCGTAGTGTTTGGTGATGTAATCATGGGATGGGGACACCAGAGCCAGCCTAGAGGTGCTGTGAGGCTGGAAGCCCTCGAGTACTGGGTAGAGGAGATGTAACTAGACTGCTGGGAGGGAGGGAGCGGGGCAGCCTCCAGCAGAGCAGTAGCAGCTCTTCCCTGTGCTCTAGACCCAGTTGGAGAGCTGTGGGTACTCCTGGAGCCAAGTGAAGGGCTGGGGAGGTCTGTGCTTGTGCAGGAGGTTGGCTGAAAACCACCCAGGCAGCCCCTCGCCTGCCACTTCTCTGCCTCTGCTGCAGCAGGGAATGGCCCAGCCCGTGACCGTGGTGGGGCCAATCCCTCCCCGTGGGCTTTGGCCTTGGAGAGCTTAGAAACCAAACCCAAAACCTCTTTTCTCCCAGGCACGTGGAACCACCACAGGCACAGTTTGGGCTGCAGCACCCAGAGGTGCATTCAAGGGGCTCACCGGGGAAGATGGTGTTTCCCTGGGGGGGGCTGTCGCAGCCCCTGGCCTGCGGCCGCTCTGAGGCCGTTGCCACATCTGGCCACAGTGATTAGGGCTCGCTGGCCAGGGCGAGGCAGAGCTCGGGGGGCTGGTGCTGAGATAAGGTGCTATCAGGCCGTGCACACTCGATGCTGCTGGTCAGGGAGGGAAAAACACCAAGAGGATTTTTTTTTTTATGCAGCAAGTATAGGAACAAGGGTTGTTTCAGTTTGATAAACTTGTGTGTTGGGATCAACTCGCAGGTGGGTTACATCTGTAACTCTGGGCTAAGGAAATCCTCTTGAGTTATCTGCCTGGGGTTAAAGCCACGACTGAGGTTTGGGTGACATCTCCTCTTCCCTGAAGTCCTGTGCCTTGGAGGGATGTGGCTAGAGGAGGCTGGGAGCTCCTGCAGGCATGAGCTGCTGAAACCAGCCATGAAACCAGCCCTGGGTCACTGTGGACCCCACTTCTGCTCTGACCCTCCTGGGATGAGCACCCCATCCCTCCCAGCCCAAGCTGTGCATCCCCCATCTGCAGGGGATGCCTGCACTCTAACCTGTCTTGGCCCCTCCATGATCCCACCCCAAGCTCTGGGATCAGAACAGACAATTCCTGGCAGGGCTTGCTGGAGGAAGGAGCTGAGCAGAGCTTTGATTCATGATCTAATCCTGAGGAGAGCGATTACGCAGTCTCCTGTTCTCTTCCTGGCAGCCAAGTGCGAGTGAGAAATGGGTTACGTTGTCTGATTGCAGCGGTTCCTCAAAGCGAAGGGCTGGCACTGGCACCCGCAGCCCAGAAATGTCACCCTGATAAGGGCCAGGGACCTGCCGGCACCATCGGAGCGCTGCGGCGGGCAGCTGATTGCAGAACGGGAGCCTTCTGATTTTGGGCCAAGCTGGCTCCAGCTTGGTGTCCTGGGCCATGCCAGGAGGGGACCCACACCCCTATCTAAGCTGCCTCCCCCTGCCAGGGGGACGGCACTTGTGGGGGGGTGGTCGGGGAACTTCTCAGGCCATTCACCAGGAAGGGGTGGGAGGACAGCAGTCAGAGCAAGCTTCACCCCTAGTTTCCTCTCGCGTCTGCAGGGGCCTCACCAGGTCCCAGACACTCCTCGGGGATCTCCTGAGGCATCTCATTTCATGATGAAAACACTTGATAAAGGGACATGAGCTACCAGAGACCAAGCTGAAATCCCTGCCTGGCTCCGTGTCTCTCACTGGAGAGCTGGGGCTCCCTGCCAGCCTGGACCATGTCCCTGGGCCTGGGCAGCATGGGGCCCCTGGCAGGGACCCCGGGTCGGGGTGGCCGTAGAGCCCTGCAGGGCAGCTGGAGCCAAACACGCGCCTTTCAGCTGGCAGTGGCTGTTCCCCCGGGACTGTGCCCCACGCATGCCCCAGGCAGCACAGGGCTGGGTGAGGATGCGGTCACGGCTCTCTGCTCATCAGCCCGTGCTGCTGGGAGACATCGGTCAAAGCCCTTCCTGGGGAGTTGGTACCCGGTGAGCTGGAGAGCAGGGCTGGGTGAGCAGGGTCATGCGGAGGGAGCAGAGCTGGCCTGGGTGGGGGATCGGCACCCTGATGTTCTGCCCACCCAGGGCTTCTTCATAATCAACATTTCAATAAATGCTTCTCCCTCTTCCCACCGGACAGGAGTTTGTGGGATGCAGCTGGTGCCTCAGAACCAGCACCCCGGGTCATCCAGAGTTATCCAGCGTCACCCTGTGTGTGCAGGTTCACGTTTGAGGGGCACGTAGCTGCACTCCCGGGTTTATCCTCTCCTTAATGTTTCCTGTATCATTGAGTAGAAACAATCTGACCTTAGGGAAAAGAAATTAGTGTTGGCCTCAATTGCTTTGTGTTTTGTGTAAACAGCCTCACGGGGTGGAACAACCTCCTCGTTTAACCTGGAGAGACAACCGGCTCTTGTGCGGGTTTCTGGCTTGCGCAGGGCTGACACACACCCCGTCCTATCTTCCTATTTGCATGACCCTAATTTCAGGATTTCGACCGCAGTAAACCTGGACAGGACCAGCTGCCTGGGACAGCAGCGCGGGGGGGATCTCGCAGCTTGGGGGGGCTCCTGAACATGCTGCTTCAGAACCCTAAGTCAGAAGCTCCTGTTTAGTAGGGGGGTTGGACTAGATGAGCTTAAGAGGTCCCTTCCAACCCCCCACTGTTCTCTGATTCTGTGAAATGTCTAAACGAGGCACTTTCCTTGGGATACATCGCCCTGCCCGGGGCTTTTTTCCAGCGGCCCCAGGGCCTGGAGCCCCCCACGCCGGGGGCTGCCCCGCGGGTAGAGGGGCGGTCGGATCCCCCAGCTCAGCGCCACGGCAGCGGCGGGGGGGAGTTCCGAGGGGAGCTGCTGGACGGTGTCCCCCGAGTCCATGGCCGAGCGGGGAGCATGGGGGGGGGGGGTGCCCACCAGTCCCCCGGGGCCGCTGTGCGCGGTGCCAGGCTGCGGGGCGCTCGCCCGCTGCTTGCAGCTGCAGCGCTGGGGGCCGTCCCAGGGCCCCAGCCGGTGCCGTTATCGGTGCCCGGTGGCGGAGCCGGTGGCGCAGCGCACGCTTGGGGGGGAGGGGGCGGTGGCCGCACGAGGGCGGGGCCGGGCGGGGCGGGGGAGGTGCCGCCGGGCGGGGCCGGGACCGGTGCCCGGACCGGGGCTCGGCGGTCGCTCCTGGCTGCGGCGGTACCAGGTGCGAAGCTGTGCGGGAGCGGCCCCCACCCCCCCGGACCGGGCTGAGCCGATGCTGGCTACCGAGCCCGCTGCCGCCGGAGCCATGTCCCAGCCTGAGGCGGAGCGGGCGGGCGACGCGGAGCTGGAGCCGGAGCTCCCCGGACGGGCCCCGTACCGCAGCCGCAGCCGGCGGAACTCAGGGCGCGACTCCCGCCGCGCGTCCTCCCGCTTCAACCGGCGGAGCTCGGCCGAGCTGGAGCTGCTGGGGTACCCGGCACCGGACGGGGGGTCGCCGCCGCCGCCGGGCGCCGCCGTGCGCCGGGAGCCGGAGGAGACGGAGAGCGAGGAGGTGGAGACGCGAGCGGTCGCCACCTCCCCCGACGGCCGGTTCCTCAAGTTCGACATCGAGATCGGCCGCGGATCCTTCAAGACCGTCTACAAGGGGCTGGACACGGAGACCACTGTGGAGGTGGCCTGGTGTGAGCTGCAGGTACGGCTGCTTGTGCCTCTGCCCCTGCCCGTGCCCTGCCCGCTCCTGCAGACCCCCACCCTGGGGAGGGAGGGTCGGAAGGGGCAGTTGGACCCTTCTCTGCCAAGTTCCCTGTCCCTGAGCCCCTCTGCCTGGGCTGCCCTGCAGGACCTGTGGGGCATCTCCCCAGGGCTGGAGCCCATCCCAGAGAGAGCAGGGACCCAAGATCCCCATTTCTGCCAGCCATGCTGCACTTTTCTGCAGTGGCAGGTAGGACAGGGTGCCCACAGCCGGGCTCAGGCTACCCTTGGGGCCCTGCGCTGTGCCCATCGCTGCTGGGGCTCTTGGCCTGGGCCCAGGCTCCTGCTTAACACCACTGCTCCTGGCCCTCCTGCCCATCACGTGCTGTTTTCCATTCGACTTCTCGCTGCCCATGCTCCCAGTGCCAGTCCCTGCTCCAGGGGTTTACAGGTGGATCCAGGACCAGCTGCTGGGGCTGAGCGCCCGCTGCCTCTTCAGTGCCAACCACCTTGCAGCTTTGCTTCTGGAAGGGCAGTGAGAGCAGGGGTGCCCTCCCCGATGCTGGCCTCTGCACGTGTGCCAGTGCTGGAGCTGGCTCTGAGGTTTGTTCTGATAGCCCTCGGTGTGCTCTGGAACACATGTCTGCAGCGAGCCTGGGCTGGGTATCAGCTGGGAGCAGGGTACGGCACGACCTTGGTGTGCTC
Source organism: Megaceryle torquata (assembly GCA_024611175.1). Classification (NCBI taxonomy): domain Eukaryota; kingdom Metazoa; phylum Chordata; class Aves; order Coraciiformes; family Cerylidae; genus Megaceryle; species Megaceryle torquata. The sequence continues at coordinate 15,955 of JANIJG010022923.1, forward strand.
CAACTGCTTGTACTTGGCTGAAGCGGTGTCCGTGGGCACCTGCGTGCGGTTTCTGTGATGCTACCAGGAGCTCTCTGCTGGCAGCACCTGAATGAGTGGTTTTCTAGGTCTATGAGCTGTGTTCTCATCTCTGCTCTGCTGCCGTGCTCTTCCGTCCCCTTTGCTGCCCCACAACCCATCAGGGAGATGCTGAGGGCAGTGGTGAAGGTGTTGCTTCTGCAACGCCGTCTCCTCCTTGTTGCTTTTGACAGGACTGATCTCATCCATGGAGATGCACAGGGAGAGCTCTGCTGTGGGGCTCCCTTTTCTCTCTGGAGCCCCTGGGGAGGGGCTTTGGCAAAGTCCAAAGTTTCCAGCAGGCCCCTGCCTTGGGGTAGCTGCTGTGCCTGGAAGGTCCAAGTCCTTGTTTACACAGAAAAACGTGTCTTGCGAGTTTGGTGTCTTGTTCCTAAAACCTTGGTGCAGCTGCAGGCGGCTGCCCTGGCTGGGTCTGTGGGGTGGCTGCAGCCCAGCAGTGCAAGAAGAGACCCTGAGACGGTGGTGGGTGGTTTCTGGAGGGGCTGACTGGCCTCTTCATGAGGAAGGTGAGGTCTTGGGCCTCCACCTCCCTTCGTGAGTTGCACAACTGCTTCATCTGGCTGCCGAGCGCCGGCTCGGTGCTTCCACCCTCGCGTGGCCCCGCAGCTCTGTCAGAGTTCTCCTGAACTGTTTGAGTCCTGCATCCCTTTGGGTGGTGGGGGAAGCGCCAGCCTGCCACTGGCAGGGAAGGGCTCTCCTTGGCGAGCCCAGGACCCTCTCTGGATGACTCAGCCATGTCCAGTCCTCCCAGCTGGCTCCGCATCCCTCCCTGCAGGTCTGAGCCCCTCATCTCGGATGTGCCACAGCTCCCCTGTGCTGGCGGCTGGCACGCATGGTGGGGCTGGCAGCATGGCTCGCTCCCTGCCCTCCTGCTCATCCCTGTGGCCAGGCTGCGTTGCCCCACAAGGCCCTTGTCCCCCACCCTGCTGTGTCCAAGCAGCTGCCCCATGTTCGCGGGGGCTGGTTGTGGTGCCTGGCACCTGTTTTGCAGCCCAGGGAAGGGGCTGCGTGCACATGAGGCTCTGTTTGGCAGCACGGGCAGCAGTGCAGGCAGCGTTGCAGGCAGCAGTGCAGGCAGGGCATGCTTGTGGCTGCATGTGGGCAGCTCTGGCGTCCTGTGAGGTGGCTGCCAGGGGGATGAGGCTACACCGTCCCAGGTGGAGGAAGGGGAGCTGGGAAGCAGAAATGCTCCTGTGCCCCGAGTCCAGCAGGCACGGGCTGGTCCTGCTGCCTGCCCTGCGAGCCTGCTGGGCCGACCGGGCTGGAGCCCATGGCGAGCTGGGGGGGATGTGTGTGGAGAGGCTGAACTCCTGCCACAGACTGTCCCATGAGCATCCCCAGGTGACCTGGCTCCCCTCTGCCGCCTGCTGTCACTCTCCCAGAGGAGCACAGCCCAGCTGTGGCCGAGAGCCCCTTGAGGGCCAGCTGGCATGAGCAGCCCCTGCCCCACTCCTGTCCCACACAGCCCCAGTGTCCCCCTGCTCCATCCCTTCCCCACCCAGTGTTTGGCTTCATCCCACTGACTGCTCTTTATCCAGTGTCTCTTGTCCCAAAATCTGCTCCTCCTAAGTGGCTGAAAGCACAGAAGCAGACTTTTAAAAGTTCATTTTTTCAGCAATCGTGCGAAGAATCAGACACTGTGACACAAATACAGGATTTGGAACCACAAATAAAAATGGTTGTGGTTCTACCCTTTTAAAAATAGCTTTGTCCTGTGTCTTTCACAGTTCTCCTTTTATTGCCTTTCAATTCTAAATGAATACCCGACCTCAGCCCTGACCTGTTCCGGTCCAGAGAGCCTCATCCAGCTGCCGTGACTGCCCCAAGTCCCAAATCCCAGCTCTCGCTGGTGTCCTTGCATTGCCCTTCCCCCTCAACGTGCCTGTTTCTGCCTGTCCCCTGCCTTCCTGTGGGACCTCTCTGGGGACCTGCCCGTCCCCGTCCCCCTGTGCCACTGCCCCCCAGTCCTGAACGCGGTGTCTGTCTTTACCTCCTGCCCGCGTCCCACAGCCTCGCCATGACCTGTTTGTGCTTTCCAGCTTTAGACTGGGGACTATTTCTGTTGGTAGATGCTGCGGGTGGTGGGGAAGGAGGAAGCAGGGAGGAAACCAGGGGCCTGGAGCGGGACTGAGCTGTAAATACCTGGCCAGAAGCAGTTTTCCTGCAGGTCCCCTTGGGCTCCCTGTGGATGAGAGTAGCCTGGGTGGTGGGCGCTGCTGTGCCCCTCCCCCTCCAAGCTCCTGCACCCAGGTCAGGCAGGTAACTTCTGCTGGCTGTGCCAGGGGCTGAGGGGCACCTTTCTTCCCAAATTCCTACATCTCCAAACCCTGTCAATTGCATGCCCAGCTCATCCTGCCTCTGTTGTGGTCAGAATCGTGCTGTGACTGAGCCTGGTGAGGTCCTGGAGCAGCACCTGGGGCTCAGCCCCTCAAGGGGCTGGGAGCTCTGCTTCTCCAGGAGATGAACTGAGGAGAACGGGGGGGTTCATTAGACTGGGGTCCTGTGGTTTTGAGAACATGAGTGTGCGCTTCTGTGTCTGTGAGTGTGCAGGGAGGTCACTGCTTGCCAGGCGGTGGAGCGCAGGCACCCACTGCTGCCATAGAGCCAGCTCCTTGTCCAGGGGCTTCCTGCAGCTGGAGATGCTGTGGCTGTGTCTGGAGAGGAGGGTGCTGAGCAGTCCCCAGTGCCTGCTCCACACCCGTCGTGGTGTCGCTGTGAATGTCCCTCTGGTGCATGAGTGTCCCCTTTCCAGGCATGACACTCAGCCCCACACAATGGGGCTTTCACAGGCTGCTGAGACCCCCTGCTCAGGGCATCGTAGAGCCAGGGTCCTACAAGGGCTGCTGGAGCAGGAGAGCCCTGTGAGGGCTGCAGCCTCCATGCCAAGCATGGGCGCTGGGGAGAGCGTCCTGCTGCAGAGGTGGGAGCCGTCCTTGGCCACCATGCCCAGCCCTCCCTCCTCCCGTGCTGGTCTTGGCTCCTGCTGTTGGATGTGCTGGGCTCCCCAGCAGCCAGCTCCTGGCTCACGGGATGGGGCTGGATCGCTGCCACCCGGCTCCTCACCCAGCCCCGCACCACCATGCCCAGCGTCCTCCTCTGCCCTGCACGAGGTGCTGCTCAGAGAGGACACGCTGTCCCTGCGTGCCATGCGAGGCGGTGGGGCTCTGCTGGCAGCCCTGCCTGCCCGGCCCACCCTGCCCTCCCTGGTGCCCAGTTCTGGGCTGAACGGCTCCTCTGGCTGGGCTGGGACTGGGTTGGGCTCCGCTGCTGGTGCTTGGTGGGAAGAGCGTCGGGATGCCCGGCCATGGGACCAGCTACTGCTTTGGTTGTGCGGGAGGAACGGTGCCAGGCGAGCCCAGTGTGGTCTGAGCTCCCACAGGCCCTGCTCCAGGGAGAGGTGGCCTCACACTGGGAGTCCTGCCTGGGGTTGGGGGTGGCATGGCAAGGGCCACGCTGGCACAACCGCTTCGAGTGGGGTCCGCTCTTGCCAAGCTGTGAGAGCTGTGGCCACCTGTGACTCCCTCCCTGCTGCTGTTTGTAGCCTGTGACAGCTTCCCCGTGCCCTTGCAGGTTTGTGGGGTGCAGTGAAGTCTCCAGGCTCTTCAGGGGGGAGTGGGGGGCCAGGGGGGCTGAAGGCAGCTGTGATGCTGGGCAGGGCAGCCAGTGTGCCACGCAGGGGCTTTGGTTGCTGTTTTCCTCCATGGGTATGAAAGGTCCCATTCATCCCGCTGCAGCAGGGCTCAGGTTCTCATCTGGGCTGAGCTGGGTCCCTGAGCGTGTGTTAAAAGCAGAGGGGATTATGGAGCAGCTCCAGCCTCTGTGATGCAATGAAAATATTACGAAAGCTGCTTGGGCTGATGGATGGTGGCTGCTGGCCGAGGAGCTGAGCACGTCTCTGGCAGCGCTTGGAGGTGGGCGCGCAGTGGCCGCCTGCGGCAGCTCCAGTTTCCTCCGCCCCGCAAGCGTGGGCTGGAAGGGGGTCCCAGCTGGGAGGCCCCTGGGCTCTGCAGTGTCTGGGCCCTTTGGGGTCCTGGGCTGTGGTGGAGTCATCGCAGCTCCTGCTCTTGCCTGGGGCTCAGCACTCGCAGCTGCCCCAGGTTCATGGCAGAACCCAACTCCTTTTGGGTCTGGGCAGCTGGCTCACCCCTTTCCACACTGCGGGGCCACATTGCTCCAGGACAAGGGGTCTGCATCCTCCCGCTGGCCCCGGCCCCAGCTCCACTCAGTGCCTGTGTCAGCGCTTAGCTTCAGTTTTTACTTTAATTAACTCGAGCAGGAGGAACATGGAAAAACCTGGGCTGGAGCCTCACCCCCCCTGCTTTCCCCAACAAAGGCCTCATTGAGGCTGCCCCGGCACCTTGCCACACTGGTGCCCAGTGCTGGGAACCAGTGGTGCCCCCACAGGGGACAGGGCTGTCCTGGGGTGGAGGGGCTGTGGCCGTTGGGTCTGCATGGGGCACGCTGGCTGGCAGCGGCTGTTGCAGAGCCCACCCCTCTCCCATCCTCTCAGCTGGTGGCTGCAGGCTGGAGCTCCCCATGCTGGGGTGGGTGCTCGCTGGGGGTAAGAGCAATGGGAGTGGGGACAGGTGGCCCTGGCACAGGGCAGCTTTCATGGCAGGGAAGCACTTGGGCTTCTCGATGCATCGTCTGTTGTGGGAGACATTGGCCATCCCTCCCCAAACCCTGGGAGAGCAGCTCCATCCAGGGCAGCGCCACACAGGGGGCAGGAACCGGCTGGGTGTGGGGAGACCGTAATCTGGGATGGCCCCAGCCCCGTGTGAGCCCCCGTGGTCTGACCCCGGGGCCACAGCAGCACCTGCTGCCTCGCAACAGGGAGCGGGGACGAGGACATGAGGGTCTCTCGTGAGCTGGAGCATCCCCCTGTGCTTGCTGGGGACCCCGTGTGACCCCCCCTCACCTCCCACCTGCTTCTGCAGACGCGGAAGCTGTCGAAGACAGAGCGGCAGCGGTTCAGCGAGGAGGTAGAGATGCTGAAAGGGCTGCAGCATCCCAACATTGTCCGCTTCTATGACTCCTGGAAGTCATCCATCAAAGGCCAGATCTGCATCGTGCTGGTCACAGAGCTCATGACATCGGGGACCCTGAAAACGTGAGCAGGGACTGACAGGTTGGGGTGCACAGGGAAGGGGACAGGTCTACACCCTGCCCCAGGCACCCAACGTGGGTGTTTGTATGGGGACACTGGGATGTGCTGGGCTCTGGTGGGATCTGGGCGGATGATGGGGAAGAGCTGGGAGCTGGAGACAGAAATTGGGGATCAGTGCTGGATGTTTGGAGATCCAGGAGCTTCACTGGTACCATCCTGTGTGGAGATGTGTGGCCCAGACATCCCAGTGCCATGCAGGGTGGCAGTGCTGGCTGCTTGCCTCGGCTGGTTCCTGGCACTGGTCGCTCAGGGAGTTTATCTCCTCATGGCCTGTGTTTTCTGGGCTGTCTGGAAAGCCCAGCTGGAGAGGGGACCAGGAGCCCCTCACTCCAAGATGCTCTTTGCCACTCGCCCTTTGTGGGCACCTGCATCTGGATGGGCTCAGTGCGGCAGCGGGAGGAGGATGGGCTGCAGCAGGGGGCTGAGCCCCGTGGGTGCCCCTGGCAGCTATCTGAAGCGGTTCAAGGAGATGAAGCTGAAGGTGCTGCAGCGCTGGAGCCGGCAGATCCTCAAGGGGCTGCATTTTCTGCACACCCGCTCGCCCCCCATCATCCACCGTGACCTCAAGTGTGACAACATCTTCATCACGGGCCCCACTGGCTCGGTCAAGATCGGGGACCTGGGCCTGGCCACGCTCAAGCGAGCCTCCTTTGCCAAGAGTGTCATAGGTGGGGACCTGGCACAGCACCGGCAGGGCCGGGCTTGTGGCTGCTTCACAGGGGTGGGTGAGCGGGTGCCCTGGGGGTGCTGAGCCCGGCTGCTGCCTCCAGGCACCCCCGAGTTCATGGCGCCGGAGATGTATGAGGAGAAGTATGATGAGGCGGTGGACGTCTACGCCTTCGGGATGTGCATGCTGGAGATGGCCACCTCGGAGTACCCCTACTCCGAGTGCCAGAACGCCGCCCAGATCTACCGCAAGGTCACCTCGGTGAGCAGCCCTGCCCCCCGGGCTGGGGACAGTGCTGCTGGCTGCTGCCATGGGCAGGGGAGCTGGGGTGAGGAGGCTACAAGGGTGGGGGGCATCAGATGGAGTTGTTGGTCCTTGCCGCTCCCCCAGACTGTGTCACTGTGCAGGTTGTGCAAGCAGCTAAAAATAGTCCAGGTGAGAGGGTGCCATGCTGGGGCACAGGCCTGGAGGGGGTGGGAAGGGCCACGGTTTGGCCAGACTTTGTGTCCCTTGCCCTGCGCTGCCATCGTGTTAATGGGGTGGAACGGGAGTGGGTCTGCTCAGCCCCCTCCTGCCTGGGGCACAGCAGCTGCCCCAACCAGTCTGGGCTGGCTCCTGCCTGCTGGGGTAGAAACGTGGAGCCTGGGGGTGTCCTGGCCACAGCTGCCCCTGCAGGCACGTGTGGCCTGGCTCTGGAGTCACTGCTGGGCTGGGGAGTCCCCAGGCTGGGAGGCCTGTCCCCACATGTCCCCTGCTGACAGTGGGGCTGTGCCTGGCGGTGCCAGGGGCTGCAGCTGCCTGAGGAACATCTGGCAGCACCATGGTCCTACAGAGCCTGGAAACCCGGTGCTGACACTTGTTGCCCTCAGGGCCTGAAGCCCAGCAGCTTCTACAAGGTGAAGGTGCCGGAGCTGAAGGAGATCATCGAGGGCTGCATCCGCATGAACAAGAATGAGAGGTGAGTGGGAGTGGGGTCCCAGGTAGCAGAGCCCCAGGCGGTCCAAGGCCCCACACTGAGCTGTGCTCCCTGCAGGTACACCATCCAGGACCTGCTGGAGCATTCCTTCTTCCAGGAGGACACCGGCGTGCACGTGGAGCTGGCTGAGGAGGATGATGGCATCAAGTCTGGGCTCAAGCTCTGGCTGCGCATGGACGACACGAAGAAGCTGCATGGCAAGTACAAGGACAACAACGCCATCGAGTTCCTCTTTGAGCTCTACAAGGACGTGGCGGAGGAGGTGGCCCAGGAGATGGTGGGTGCAGGGACAGAGGGATCCTGGGCACCATGGAGGTCCCTGTGCCCTGATGTGAGGAGCCCCCCCGTCCCGTGCAGGTGGTCCTGGGCTTTGTCTGCGAGGCTGACTACAAGCTGGTGGCCAAGGCAGTGCGGGACCGCGTGGTTGCCATCAAGCGCAAGCGGGAGAAGCTGAAGCGCGCCCAGGATGCGCCGTCACCTGCAGAGCCAGAGCAGCCACCGGGTGTCCTGCAGCTGCTGGAGGAGCTCAAGTCCCCGCTACCACCCGGAGCCCCTGCACCCACCCTGGCGACCCTCAGCTCTAGGGACTCTGTCTTCAGCAGCACCTTCCCACCGGAGCCCGAGGAGCCTGAGGCCGACCAGCACCAGCACTTTGCCTACCGGCACACCAGCTACTCCTCGGCCACCTGTGCGTATGGACCGGGTGGGGGGACAGCAGGGCAAAGGGGGGGCGGCAGGGGTCAGCAGGGGGGACAGTGGAGTGACCTGGGGCATGAGGCAGGTGGGGGGTCCCTCCCCACCTCCAGCTGTGCCCCCAGCCCCACAGCCATTTCCCAGGGGCACAAGCCAGGGAGGGGGCTCACCCTGGCCACGCTCATGCCTATGCTTCTCCACAGCCGACTGTGAGACCGATGGCTACCTGAGCTCCTCCGGCTTCCTGGACTCCCCAGACTTGGCCCATCGCAGCTTCTCGGCGGTGGACCCTGCCAGCCCACCGCCCGCCCGCCCCGCGCGCTGCTTCCCCACGGTGAGCGAAGCCCCACGGGGCTGGGGGTCGGGGCGGCTGCGGCACCAGCTGACGCCGTCCTCTCTCCGCAGAGCATCGCGGTGCAGCTGCCCTCTGAGCGCCTGCCCCCTGCCAGCGGCTTCTCCTCCCCGGTGGACAGGTGAGACCATGGGGTGTGTGTTTGAGGGGTGTCGGATGGGGAATGCGGTGGCTGGGAATGGCCGTGCTGATGCTCTGGCACCGGGGCTTCCCGCAGCTACACCTCGGACGTGGCGTCCGGCATGAGTGATGGCTACGAGGGGCTCTCAGCCAACGAGCGGAGCTCTAAGCTGCCACCCAAGAGGGCCTCAGGGAAGCTGCTGCGGCGCCGAGCCCGGTCCAGGCTGCGCATCACCAACGTGAGTGTTGCAGGTGGCAAGTGGTTGGGTAGGTGATGCCCAGGCTGAGCTGTCCTCTCTGCCCGCAGATCTTCGACAAGAATGATCGGGTGGTGGAGTGCCAGCTGCAGACCTATAACAACAAGATGGTGACGTTCAAGTTTGACCTGGATGGGGACAACCCAGAGGAAATTGCGGCTGTCATGGTGACCGTGGGGCTGGGGCCAGGGTGGGGGCCTGCCCGGCTGTGCCAGGTGCTGACTGGCCCCTCTGTCCCCAGGTCCACAACGAGTTCATCCTCAAGTCGGAGCGTGATGGCTTCATCCACCGCATCCGTGACATCATCCACCGCGTAGAGACCCTGCTCCGCAAGGACGGGCGCAGCGGCGCCGAGCTGCCCGAGAGCCCCGAGGCCGAGCGTGGCACAGGCAGCCCCGTGAGTGCCCAGCCAGCACTGGGGAACCTGCTGATGCCGGGTGCATCTGGGGGTGCTGCCTGGCCCCGGGGAGACCAGCAGGAAGGGGGCCAGGTGCAGAGTCCTTCCCACCCCTGGAAGGAGCTACCCTGTGCCCACAGCTCTGGGGCACTTCCCCACTCCTTCGATGGGTTGTGGTGTCCCCTGCCTGGCGAAGCCACCAGCTCCTGTCCCCACACACACCAGGGTGGGGGCCAGCGGGGGCTTGGCTCAGCCTGTCCAGGGTCTCAGCCATGTCCCCCTTGCCAGGTGGACCTGCAACTGCAGGAGCTCTCGTGCTCCATCTCCTCCTCATCCTCACTCAGCGGTATGTCTCTGCCCCCACGATCATCAACCTCAGCCCCATGCAGGGCCGAGCCCAGGAGTTCCCTCAGGTTACATCCTGACCCAGCTGAGCACCGGCTGTCACCCCTGTGCTGCAGACCTGGGCTGCACCAGCCCCAGCCTCTTGGTCCAGTCCCCTGTCCTGCCGTCGCTGAGCAACTCGCTGTCAGATAAGGACCCCACCAGCCCCGTGGAGCCAGCGGCAGCACCAGCACCCGGGGAGCTGCGGCCAGCACTGCCAGGCTCCCCAGCAGGTACCAGCCCTGGCAGGGCCAGGCACGTCCATCCCACCTGGGCTGCCGCCACAGCCTCTGCAGCCACTGTGCCTCAGCTGATCCCTCACCACGATGGGGCTCAGAGCTGCCTGGATAGGGGGCTGAGGGGGCCCCATGGGGGCTGCTCCTGATGCCACTCTCTCCACAGGCTCCGTGCAGACCTGGCCCCTCATCTCGATGGCTCCCTCCTGGCTGACGGTGTCGCCGGTGTTCCCGCAGAGCCCCCCGAGCACCCAGGGGGGCTCTGTCCCACCAGCCCTGCCCCAAGCCCTCCTGCCCCCATTGCCACTCCCCATATCCCCTGCCCCCAGCAGCCCCCTGAGTCCCCCTGTGACCAGCACATCC
>JANIJG010022925.1:0-18775 GCA_024611175.1 Megaceryle torquata
AAATATTAACTATTTTTAAACACCCAAGACATCTCTGTTAAGCTTGTCCATTGAGAAATAAAATGCAGGGCAAACGAGACTCGGGCAGGGAAGCTGAACAGCAGAGCGTGGAGTGGACAACTCAGCCCTTCAGCCAGTACAGGTCCACGTGGAAAGGGGCCTCGGAGCAGGAGTTGGAGGGTGGGTGAGGACCAGCAGGGTGGGGACGGAGCCTAAGAGCCCCACCAGGCTCCCCTGGAAGGCACGGAGAGACCAGGAGGACCACTATTGTTCAAACCATCCCTGGTTAAAAGTGGACACCTCTCCATGGACTTGATGACCTAGAGACTCCTGATGTCTCCGGGACTTTGCTGGTGTTTCCATCTTCTCCTGCTCCACATCCCAGCCTCCAGTGGAATGAGAGATGGAGGAAACTGGAACACAAAGGACACACTGATCAGACCCAAAGCTTGGACAGCCTAAACTGGGAAGCAATGAGATGTTATTCCACCGGTGGGGCTGCCTGAGACCCCCTCCTCCTGCACAGAGGTCTGGTGCTTTCTACTCTGCTACTTGGGACAGTAAATTCTACAGGAGCATAAAGCCCTGCAGCAACTGGAGTCTCTGTTTGGTGGAAAAGGCTCCAGCTGGGTTTTCCTGGAAAAGATGGTGTTTGGAGAAAGGGAGCTGGGGAGACTGGTCTGATGTTTGGGTTGAATGGGATATTCTGATTTGATAGCTCTATAGTGCCTGCGTTTTTACTGGGCTTAAAAAAAGAAAAGGGAGAAAAAATTAAAAACAAAGTTCAGTGCAAAGTTGGGGCAGGAAACAAAATGAAAATATTATATTGTAACTGTAATGAAACAGAACTTCACTGTCACCAGCTCTGCTCGCTTGTATTTCTCTGTTTGTTTCCAAACTGAAATTTCATCCAAACAGATTTATCCCACCAACCCCAAATTCCATTCTGGTGTCAACAAACCAACATTTCCCCACAAAGACACAACCCCGGGGGAATGTTTTCCCCGGGGAACAATGCAGAAATATTTTCTTTCGCTCTGTCCTGGGCATTTCTCATTCCCTGGACATCTGCGGACCCTCGGCGCTGACAGCCAGGAGCTGCGAGTGATGCTCTGAACAAAGAGCCGCGGCCGGGAGCCCGCTCGCTGCCCCCTCCTCCTGGCTCTGCCGGACCCAGAGCCTCTCGACGCTGAGGTTTATCCCACTGACAGGCTTTTTTGCCTCCCGTCTCCCCAGCGGTCTGGGAGGTCAGACCCATCTCCTGTGGTCTGACCCGGTGAGAGGTTCCCCATGCACGGGAAGATGCTGGTCTCGCCCCGCTCGTGCCTCTGACGGGAACTGGGGGGACGGGTTTCGCTGGCGCTATATAAAGCATTACTGGAGCCAGGTACCTCCGGGTGGTTTCCGCCAGCCTTCTGCTCACATCCTGGTAATTCACGGCGGGTGATTTACAGCATCGTCCCCCCTGTGCAAGCACTTACTGAGGCCCACCTTGCCCGAGCAGGCGCGAGGCCGGGTCAGCTCAGCTCCACACGCCAACCTATACAGTAGAGGAGCAGCGGCTGAATAATAGATGACTGGTGCTTTGTGAAGGTCCCGTAACCCGATCTCCATCGCAGGGACACATGGACAGGAACGGAGCGGGGAAGCCGCCCGATAATGCGAGCCGAGGCCACCCGATACGCATCCCTCGAGCACGATCTGGTGCCCGGCCAATAGATGTCTACTGGGGAGGAAATGAGAGCCCGGTTTCTTAGGGACCGGCTGACGCTCACCTCCCCCCCGCCAGCTCTGAAAGAGCAGTAGGCGATGGGCAGATGCTGCAGCTGAGATCCGCTCGCACCCTGCCCTTCCCGGCCCCCCCTCCAGCCACGCTCCTCCAGCTGGAAGGCGGGGGGATCCCTCGCGGCGATGTGGCAGGTCCCGCTGTCCTCAGCATCCTGCTGTGGAATCAGGCACCTAAATCTCCATGGAGAGGCCGTGACCACATCCAGGGTGGCCACCCTGTCTTGCTCTTGCTGAAGCGCTGCACTGGCCTTTTGCCTGTTGGCATCGCTCCGTCCAGTGTCTTTGGAGAAGAACATGCGGGGAGCTTGCTACAAACAACCACCTCCTTTCCAAAGCTTGTAGAAATCACTATCATTTTGGCTACATCATTTTGGCTTTGCGCTGCCTGTTCAAACCAGGTGTGGCTCCTCTGCAGCCAGCACTCAGCAGCAAGGAGCTCACTGGTGCTGCTTTCCTCTTCTCATAAACCTCAAATTCCCAAGCAAGCTCTTTTCCCTCCTCTCCCCCACAGACAGCAGCAGACACATCTCTGTGCTGCCACAAAACCTGCACCCGGCAGTTCTCCTCTGTGTGCAGGGCATGAGGGGTTCTGCTTCCCTGGGATGAAGGACGAGCTGCTCAGAAAAGGCTTGTTCCCAAGAACTGCAGGTACAGAAGGTCCCTGTCCCCAGGCGGTTGGGCACTGCCAAAAGTTGCAGACAGTTGGGAAAAGCCAAGGACGAGCAGACTGTCAGGGAGCTGAGCCTCCCAGCTGACAGAAGGTGAAAGAGCCCAGGTGAGCATCCCGGGGAAAGGGGTGACCTGTCCCAGTCCCACTGGTACTTGCCACACCATGAGCGCCTCAGGTCATGGGGCTGAACATCCCTTTCCCAGCCTGTTCACAACCACCAGCTGCACGATGGGAGGAGAAACCGCTCACAGGAGCAGCCTGGAAGCCGTGTTGTCAAGCTATGGAACAGGTGGAGTCCCCGTGATCCTTGGAGGGGTTTCCAAGCCCCACGTGGAGCTGTGGTGCTGAGGGACACGGGTTAGTGTTGCCCTGGCAAGCGCCGAGGGAATGGTTTGACTGGATCAGCTAAAAGGTCTCTTCCAACCCAAACATTTCTATGATCTTCCCTGAGAGATGCAGGGACAGCCGGGACCGGGGGTCAGCGACAGCGTCACTGCCCCTGCCTGAGGTTTCTCTCACTAAACCCCAACCCAGACCTGAATCCAGGAGCCCGTCGCAAACCCGTTGCCGGGAAAGCTACATCAGGACCCGCGGCACGCTGGAAGCTGCTGTGCCCCTGCCCGCCGCAGCCGCACGGCTTCCCATCTGCCGCCTCGCTCGGGGCTGCCCCGCTCGCTCCAGCCGCAGCGCCGCCGATTTCCAGCTCGGGGTGATCACCGAGCAGAGCTATTCCCCCACCCCCCGAGCCCGACAGCCGGCAGCCTGCGCTCCTCACTCAGCCCGGGCTGGAAGAGCTTTGGCGGGGCGGGTTCTCCGCGGGCGGTGATGGGCGCAGCTCCCGCCGCACACGCAACGCCCGTCGCGGCCCCGGGCGACGCGGTCCAACGCCAGACGCGGGGCGGGGATGGGACGAGGGGGCCCGTGGGGTCACCGGAGCCGGCGTCAGCTGTCAGGCAGAGCCACCCGCCGCGGGTCCCCACCCGTGGCCGGAGGGCACGCGCAGACGGCGGGGATGGAGCGGGGAGAGCGAGGGGGTGGAAGCCGGGTGGGTTTGTCGGCGGGGAAGCATCGCCCGGCTCCCGTGTGGGCTGAAAACGCAGCTCTTGCCCCAGCCTGTGCGGACAGGACCAGCAGAACCCACTGAGTCACATCAGGGAAAAGAAAAAATAAAACCACAACAGTTCGAAAGACTGGAATTACTTTTTTTTTTTTTTCCCTCTACCCTGGGTTAAAAAAAAAAAAAGTTCCTCTGAAAAAAAAAAAAAAAAAAGACGTTTCACCCTATTTCTGAACAAAACTGTGCTTTTCGTCTGGACTTTGGCTTTACCCCGTTTTCAGCCTGTCATTTCACAGTTTAGGACTGTTTAAGAGCCAGATCCCAGATCACCAGCTCCCCCCTAAATCGATGCTGTTTAACATTTCCTAATAAATTCCCCACTGTTTCTTCTCTCTGAACTTGTGTTTCGGGAACAGGTTTCTGTTCTGCTCAGGTGAACATGTTCATGCAGTCCGAGTTAAGTGAAAGCTCTGCATAACACAGCCTTGGAGAGGAAAAAGAAAGCAAGCCACGGTTTGAAGCACGAGTCATTTCTAGTTTAGCCCAGTAAAAAGTTCTGTGATACTCTATAAAAGAAGGAGAGCTGTTCAGTTTTGAGGTTTTATCAAAAGGCTCATCAGAGCTGATGATTTCTTGGGTTGGAGAAGGGGATTTCATATGAACCCTGTTCTTCATGCTCAGAAAGATAAACCCCAAACCTCCCCAACTCTTTGTGACCCTGGAGTGAAATCTCAGAAGTCAAACCTGGGGAATCTAAAGGGTTCAAGATCTCTGGTTTTCCACCCGTTTGCCTCTCCTTGGGCAGGTGGCAGCAAAGAGGGGAGGTGGGAAAGCAAATACACCCAGAGTGGCATCCTGGGGACCACCCTGGTGGCACTGGGGGGAGATTTTCCTGCTGGGTCTCTGATGCCACAAGGGCTCTCACATCGGTGACATTGTGGCTTTGGCCCTCCCAAGCACCTCTCCGGAAAAATCCCAGTGACCCAACAGGTTAACGCTGTTCCCGTGCTGTCCTCCCCTTCCCCCTGTGCTGCCCCTGGCTGCCAGCACCTGTTTGCTGGTTCTTCACCATCAGCTCTGCAAGGCACCATCAGCCTCTCCCCTGATTTACCTCTTTGGTCCCATCAGGCTTCCCCAGCAACAGCAGGGTGGCCGGTCACACGGAGGACTGGAAAGTGGGGTTCACCAAGGAGAGGTGGCAAAGAAAGGGTTAAAAAGAGGGGCTGTGCAGAGGCCTGAGAAAATAGAGATGGTTTATGGGGGGTCTGCCAGTTTGGGAGCACAAAAGTTGTACTGAAGGTACAATGTGGAGGTGGGGGAGGTCAGGAGGAGGAGGGGGAGGAGTGGGACGGGGCTGTGTCCTCGTACTGGAAGGATTCCCAGGACACCCCTCATTGTCCACAGGCTGCTCCCAGCTGCTCCCCAGCCCATCTCCATAACGTGAGCTGACACGGCTCCTGCAGGCAGACGGGGGACTGGAAACCCTCCCTTCAAACCTTCTAATTGGAGTTAACTTTTGCCCTGGGAGTGACTCCATTACCAGGGAACCCCGTGGAGGGGCAGAGCTAAATTGGGGGTTGATGGGCCCGGACAAAAGTCGCTTTCCAAGAGTCCCCCACTGCTTCACACCAGACTTTCTCCCATCCTTTCACCTCCCACCGCCCTCCTTCCTTCCTCCTCTCCTGATCAGCTGCTCTCCGACTGGTAAAATGTTTACACTCCGTGCAGATCCACAAATCAATTAGAGACACATTTAGCTGACATATGGCTGCTCCAAGTCCATCGCCTTGACGGATACAGCCAGAGGGAATAAAAGACCTGGGCTGGAGCCCCTGTGTCCCACCCTTATGGACACCAACAGTTTTTAATGACCCTTTAAATCAGTTCTGCTTGAGGAGTGTGGGCCAAAGCCATTATCCTCTGACATTTATGACCAGGGCTTGCTGACTGCTCTGTCCCTACGGCTTCTGCAAACCTACTGGTTTTACCCATCAGGAAACTGGTAATTCTTCTCCTCCCCAAACATCAACCCCCACAGCTAGGCTGGGAGATCTCAACCTGCCTGGTCTGGAAAGAGCACTAAACAGCAGGGACGGCTGCAAGGGAGGGAGAGGGAGGGAATGATTTTCCTATCCCTTTGATGGGATCATTCCACCTCTTCCTTTGCTTCACCAGCCTCCACGACATGTGGACAAGACCCAGCAGCCTCCAGAGCTGGGCCTTGTCTGTACAGATGGACAGACAGCAATCGGAGCAGAAAGCTGCTCCACGAAAGCTCTTCTCCCTCCCGTGTCCATCTGATTTTGCTCTCCATTAATGCATCGGCTAATGAAATGCCAAAAATAATTCTTAAAATGCTTCCATGGACTCCTCCGCAGCCGCTGTGGGAGCGGAGAGCGAGCGGTGAGCTCGGTAACACAGGGGTGGTGGCCAGGCAGGGTCAGAAGGAAGGTGGGAGCAAGAAGATCGGGAGGAAAGTGGCAGGAAAATGTGGATACCATGCTTGGGCCGCTGTGCTGCCTGTAGGGTTTGATCAACTCAGAAGTTAGGCATCTTGTCCTACATAGACAAGGTACACTCAGGTTCCACCATCCTCAAGAACTGAACACAATACTCCAGACGTGGTCTCACCAGTGCAGAATAGACGGGCAGGAGAACCTCCCTCCCTCGACCTGCCGGCCACACTTTTCTTTACATACCCTCATCCTTGGGACAGGGAAAGGGAAGCCACCACTCAGGCCACGGCTCTGGGGCGGCAGTGGCTGCTGCATCGCCCCATCTAGTGGCAAAGGCGGCCGGCGGGATCTCTGTGGCCCCATTAACGCAGCGAAGATCAATGAACGGTTGCCCCTCGCCGGGTATTTTTAGCGTGCAAATGCTTCACGCCGTGATCTATATCCCCTGGTCGAGGCTGAGCTTGTCTCCATTTCCTCCCAGCATTACGAGGATGCCGCTGCAGCCAGACTGACGAGAGACCGGTTTCAATTATAACACGAGGAACCACATGCACGGGGGGCTGGTCTGTAATACGTGGAGAGCTGGGTGCTCTGGTAGTTCCAGTAAAGGTACAACGGTTTAAGTGGAAATGACTGGTATTGATCTTGGCAGGCAGATACCAGCAGAAGTAAAAATAAGCTGCTCTCAATTAACCCGCATTGATCTGAATTAAAAGAAAAATGGATCAGCCCTAAATAAAAGACCAACCTCTCCAGTCGGGGAGACTGGCGGTGGGTGGCTTTTTAGCAGAAACGGGTGTTTGACTGGAGAAAGGAAGCGCCCGGTTTTAAAGTGCAGTTCTGGTTAGAAAAGCAGCGCTACAAGGATTGGATGCTCCTCGTGTTTTTCCCCTCAGTGGATGATTTCCGTGTCACAGGGCCCCTGGTTTGCAGGTAAAAAAAGAGCTGTTTTCGAGAAACCAGTCTCCACGAGTCCAGCAGGAACTGGTCCCACAGCAGTACCAAATGCAAGCGACTGGGAAAATAGCCATGGATGAATAGATCAGAGTTACTCAGCTTGGCAGCCTGCAGTGGTCAGCAGAGCAGGACCCATAAAGAAGCTGGTAGAGGAGCACCGGACCTTCTTCTTTCCCAAAGGCAAGGGGGGGGGTTTGAGTAAAACTGATGGAGAAACACAAGAAAAGACAAGACCAAGTCCTGCCTCATTCTCTCAGGGTGATGATCTGACTGTCATGGCCAGTAAGCAGTCCAGCTCCCAAGCTCTGTGCTTAGGTACTTCACAGAATAATAGAATCACAGAGTGGTTTGGGTTGGAAGGGACCTTAAAGATCATCCAGTTCCAACCACTGTGCCATGGGCAGGGACACCTCTTGCTAGAGCAGGTTGCTCAAAGCCCTGCTCATGAACATATCCAGTGTTGAGGCATCCACAGCTTCCCTGGGCAACCTGTTCCAGTGTCTCACCACCCTCAGAGGGAAGAAGTTCTTCCTAATTTCTAGTTTGAATCTACCATCTTTGACTTCAGCCTGTTCTCTCGAATCTCAGGCTCTGTGTCAACACTAAGAGCTCGTTTACATCAGTCTAATCAGGGAACTGTCTTGAGGACTCGTGAGGAAGGCAAAGCTGACACAGGAGTTGAGACAGACAACATTATCTTCCCCCGAGGCACCTATAGCACACAACACAACAATTCCTGGGAGGGCTAAGAGCTGCCAACAGACACAGTCCCTGCCCTATTCCAGGGCCCCTGGGTACAGAGAAGAGGGGAGCAAGGATGGAGTTGAGACTTCAGACAGAGGCGAATTCTCCGCTGCATCCTCCTGTTCTGGGCTTGAGCTCATCTGCAGTTTGAAGCTTTGCCCATGGAGAATTTGGGTGAGGAAGAAACAGGAAAAGCTAATCCAGGGAGCAGATGACAATGGGGAGTGATGAGGCGGGCTGTGGTACCTGAACTCTCTCTAGCTCATCTCCTCCGGTACTAACAGACCACGTCACCTGCCCAAGAAGTAGAGAGACTGCACAGCACTGATTCTCAAAAGGCTTCCCTCGAATGGCAAAAAGGAGAAGATGTCCCTGACCCACAGTTCTCGTGCACCGTCTCCACACCTCTGACTGTCCAATGCTGAGAATTCTGCTGGAGCTTCTCTTCCAGGTGCCCGTTCTCTCCCATCTCTCAAAGCTGAATTTAACTCTTTCTCCTGACCCGTAAGCTCTACCACAATGACTCCTCATCGCAGTCACAGGGATATCAGCCATGATCGCCCCTCCCTGGGCAGTAAATAGCCCAGTAAACTGAGATACTGACCTTCCCTCCCTGCCTGCTCTGCCTATAGCTGCCACTCAGCTGTCACCAGTCTTGATGAACCACCACCACCACGTGTCAAAACAGGATTGTCTCCAGTAAGAAATATAAATGGGAAAAAGGCCAGAGAGAAAAGATCTCGGGGGAAAAAAAATGGCAATGGCAAAACAACAAACCAAGACTGAAGAGGAGACGCATGAATATGTTTGAATGTGCAAAGTGTTCATGCAAGGAGAGAGGCAACAGTCCCTGGTGGACAGGGACGGATCCAAGGCATGGATTTAAACACAGCCAGGAGCACCAAGGTTGGACAGCTGCTGTTTCCCACAGGTTGGGAAACTGAGGCCCGGGAAAGGAGCCGCAGAGTTGGAAAGAGTGGAGAAGCCGGAACATATTCCCCAGAGCTCCCAGCTCCTTGTCTCAGGCTGTGCGCTCTGGAACGGACCCGTCTAATGTGCGCTAATGAACCTGCCGCCCAGGAGGCTCGGCGAGAGAACCGAGCTGCTCCCCAGGGAGGCCAGAGCAGGGATTTGTGGTGAGGAGAGAAGCTGGCACTGCCCCCACGCAGATGGATTTGTGTGCCAAGCCTCTGCCTGGGCGAGGGCGAAGCGTCTGCTCTCCCCGGCAGGGTTTGTAAATGGAGAGTAATGTGGCATCAGAGAGGGAGACGCAGATGGGCTTCGAGATCCCTCAGCAGGCAGGGCACCCAGAGCTGAAAGAAGTCGAAGATACTGACTTTCCAAAATGATCTGTCTTTGCAAGGAGTTTCAGGGCTCCCTGAGCTTGAAATACTCTTCTCACTGCTCCCCATGCCCCATTGCTTCCCTGTAATCTGTAACCGTACCCACCCATCGTCTACTGCCACCTCTTTTCTACTAACTTTGGGCACAGTAGGAGACAGCAAGAGCAGAGAAACTCCACTCTTGGAGATGGCAAGAGCAGAGAAACCATCCCTGACCTACACAAGGCAGAGTCTCGAGGCTTTCCCATTGACAGGGGCTGTTCAAGGACCTACTGAGACCAGCACAAAACTGCTGCCCCGCACTCGACTCGGTTTCCAGGCAGTGCCTACGTGGAGTTATAGTATTCTACTAGTTGCAAAGAGACACAGAGTCTAACTCGCCTCTTGGCACCTGCCGCTCATTGATTTCAGATAGGAGAGAGGTGCCAGAGCAGGAGCAAGGAGTGAGACGAACCTCCTGACCCGGGGCTGCACAAGCCCCGCTTCCCCCAGCCGCGGCAGTCACGCCACCCGGCCTGCGGCTATTTCAGGCACCCACTGGGTTCCCAGCTGCACGCTAAATGCTGGGAAAAGAGCGGCCCAGCAGCCTGGGCGCAAGGTTGTGACTCAAAAGACTGGGCTGCTCCTTTTTGCCTGCAGAGAATAGATGAATGGCAAAGACACCAGACAGTCTCTTTGAAGTCCAGTTCCCTGTGGTCGGTAAAATAAGGAGAAGAATTCCCCAAGCAGATTTACCTGCTGTGCACCCAAATTCTTGTTTAAATTAACATCATATCCTTGGGAGACCCTGGCAGAGGAAAGGAGCAGGTACTAATGTCACTTCCTACAACTACCAGCTGCAAACGCTGCTCCATCCACAGCTCAGACAGCAGAACAGACCCACCACCCCCCCTCCAACCCTACTGCCTTTCTCCCACCTTGGCTGCTTTGATTTGGGTTCCTGAGCTGGGCTTGGAGCCTTTTTTTTTTATTATTATTATTATTATTTGGAGAGTGCATTTATTAGGGAAGCCCTTTAATTTTTCCGTTTTGGAAGAACCCCAAATGGGCTTCCCGGCAAAACTAATGTGCCGGCGCTCGGCATTAAGCACTGAGTAATCCTGGAAGTACAGACCTGATGTCTCTACAGGCAGCAATAAACTTTTCAGCACAATATTGTAACCTCAACTCTTCCTCCTTTAATGGCTTTTCTCCATGCCATTAGCATCGCTGCAGAACTTTCCGTGCGCGGCACGCGTGCTCACAAGCAGGGTCTTGGGAGGTGGGAGCTCAGGTGCAGCCACTTCTCCAGCCTCCTCGGGTTGGGAAAAACCCACCCAGGGTTTGGAGGCTTCTTGCCCTTGTTCTTTGCAGGATGCAATGGCCTTGTGCTAGTTTGGGAGCAGAGAAAGTGGGTGGGGTAAAGCTCCCCAGTCCTCTGCTTCGGTGCCACCAGGGTCACAGCTGGAGCAAGATGTGGTTTCTCATCCTGGGATACGCTGGCGTGTGGCTCGAGCACCAAGAGCACAGAAATCAGACCGGATGAGGCAGGTGACACAGAGAACAGGATTTGAATGCACAAGAGCCGGGCTGCGTTGTGGCATCTGCCACCACGTCCTCAGTCTTGACACCGGTACAAGAAGCGCTCGCACACATCTCCTGCAGGCAGCAGGGCCACCTCAGCTCCCCAGAGCAAGGGCTGCAGGAGAGTGGGAAAGGAGTCTGCAAGCTAAAACAAGGATTGAGGATCATGGGTGAGCTCCTTGGCTCCTGAGGGCTGGATTCCTGACAGGTGCCTGCACCAACATCTCCTGGCTTCTGTGGGCAGCTGCCCCTGGCCAGGAACAAGTTTAGTGCCAAAGACAGACGTGGGGGGGTCAGCCTAAGTTCAGGAATACTAAAAGACCTGGCTCAGCTGACAGCAACAGGTTGCCCTGGGCTGACCACAGCTCCCTGGCAAAGTGCAGTATACTGGGAAGGAGCAGGACCTCTGGGAATCCTAACTGTTTGCCTCATGATACCCTCACACTGGGCAAGAGGGTTGAAGGAGTGAAGACATGTGCTGGAAAACCAGTTTCCAACCACAGAGGCGCGGGAGTATTCACAGAGCGGAGCCAGCTCAATTCCCTGTCTTGGTCTCCTGCTGCTCTACCTACCAGTGGCTGAGAGAAGGCTACGGAGGCAAAACCCTTGGGCTCTGGAGAGCCCTTCATCAGCTCCGCTGGCTCCCTCCAGTCAGTTTAAAAGCACTACCAGTTGGCGTGGAGGAAGAGCCAGCAACAGAACCAAGTGCAAATTAATGCACAGAGGAAGGAGATTTTTCTGCCACTCAGCAGCCTGAGCAGCCCCGATGTGAAGCAACCTCAGCTGGGAAGAGCACAGGGCTGGGGCCAGTTCTTGCTTCTCTCTAATTGCATTCCATTACTGGGGGGGGACTGCCGTGAACTGGGAAGCTTTAGCAGGGATCAGGGGGGGATCCAGGCCCCAGCCTTCCTTAGCAAATTGGCATCTGTGACCTTGCAGGAAGGAAGATTTTGAGTGGCTGTACCCGTGGTGGAAGCCTGGGAACCTGTGTCAGCAAGTTTGAGCTCTTGTCTCTTTTTCTTCTTCACAAAATTAAAGATGCAACACCTCCTTCTGAGAGCGGACAGCTTTCGCTGTTTCATCTTCAAAAAAATAATTCTAAATTTAAAAAAAAAAAAGGCAAGCAAAATTTTCTCTAGGAAATGACTTCCAAGCCCAACTGGCACTGTTCAAGATACCCTCAGATACTTGGGAAAAAAAAAAAAAGCCATCAAGACAAAAATCACAAACAAGTATCCACCTAGGGTGACAAAGGACATCAGAGCTGTCATCTGATTTTCCCATCTGAAATCCCAGCTTTTCCCCAAAGCTTGAGATTTAGGATTAAAGAAATCTAACCCCAGGACTTTCAGCTCAGAGGAGAAGCTTTAGGATACCCAGCAGTGAGGTTTTCCAGCCCCCCCAGCAGTGGCACTGAGGGGGTCCCCACCTGAGGTTACAAAGGGACATGGATCTGCAGTGGGATGGGGACAGCAGCTTCGTAGGAGGCTGGAGGCTGATGGTCCCTTGTGACAGAACCTTTGGTTTATGTCAGCCTGAAGCTCAGAGCATCAAAGCACAAGCCAAGTGGATTGCACCAAGGTGATGGACAGAGCGTGGCTCCCCGGGCTGGACGGGCACCCAGCAGGAGAGAAGGATGTGGTCAGAGCGGCCGTGCCCCCCGCACTAAGTGCATGAGTCTGTCTCTGGCAAAGTCGGTCAGGCCAACGAGAGGCTGGCTGAGCAGAACGGGACGCTCTGGTGCTACATTAACATGAACATCACCATCAGGAGTCACTCGCTCCTCCCCCGGGGTCCCCCTGGCCCCAGCTGCTCCTTCTTCTCACTGGCAGAGCCCCGAAGAAGAAAGGCCCTGGGAAGGGATGTCGAGAGTCCGACCCTCGCGATGCACAGAGAGGGGAGAATTTCCTGGAGATGGAGCCTGCTGCCCGTGAGACAGGATAGGGAGGCACGAGGAGGAGGAGGAGGCAGGTGCCAGAGTTCTAGAGGAAGGCTCCCAGACCCCAGGAGAGTGGGGCTTGGGGACACCCTGTCCCTGGGAACACCCACAGGCGGTGGCCAGGTACCACAGCTGATGGGCAGGGAGAGGGGAAGCTGATGGCCCAACTCTGCTGCGCCAGCAGCACTTAGCACCTACACTTAGGTGCTATTTAGCACTTAGGTGCTACTTAGCACCATCTCCCAGGCACCAAATGCAAATTTTAAACATTTACCCATGTCTTGGGGCCACCACCTGAGCTCTCAGGTAGCTCTCCAGAGTGTTCACCTCCCAGCCCAGCTGGCCAGGAGGAAGGAGAGACTCTTTTTCTCCCCAGTCATCACTTCAGCCTTTCTCAGCTGTCAACCTGTGAGGGGATGGATCCAGATCCTACTTCTGTCAGCCCACCACAACCTGGAGTCAGCTCCTTGTGTAGATGGACCTCAAGACCCACAACAGTAGCAGGGAGAGGGGGACGGACACTTTTCTCCAGTCTGGAGCAAATAAATAAATAAAAGTCATCCCCAGAGCTCCCCAAAGGTGCCATTAAGGAGCAGAGAGTTGGTGATTAGTGGCAACAGGAAAGGGGGGAAAAAAAAATGATAAACAAAGAAGTCATCGTCGTGTCCGTGGGGAGAGCGCTTCTAAAAATCCTTTAACAGGGCTCATTAAATATACATGGGCTCGGTGGCTGGCTATACATCCTGATTAGCCCATGACTTCAGCTCCTGGAGCCCAGGGCATTTCTGCTCCTTGCCAAGGAAATAGAAGCAGGTGGGCAGCGCAGCTGGCGAGGACCTTGTGTGGGGACATCACAAGTGCGTGGAACCCCACGGACCTTGGTAAGAGCAGCACGGTGGGTGCAGGTACGAGGTGATGTCTCACTGCAGGGCACAAAACAGGGCCAACCCCTGTGATTCTGGGGGAGAAACAGGAGGAGAGGGGAGGAGGAGAAGTCAGCAGGTACCACAGAGGTCCCCAAGACCTCCTTTCAGATGTGTCCTTCCACTTCTGACAGCCACAGTCTCAACACACAGCCTGGGGAAGGGGAACCTTTGCAAAACACCCCCTCACTTTATCCAGGTCTCCTGGAGCAGAGCCCTGTGGCACAGCAGGTCAGAGGCAGCAGGATGCCCTGCCAGTCTTCACCGCAGTCATCCTCATGAGGGCCAGGTGACCTGGTTAAAATTCATGTGCATGCTCCACCCTCCCTCCTCCCTGGGTCTTCTGCTGGAGAAGATGTGGCTCATTCCATCAGAGGAGCAGTCCAAGGCCTCCTTTTCCCCCCTCCCTGCCTTTAATGATATTAATATTTTATTACTTTTCATTGGAAGAAACATGCAAATGAATGTGCATGGGAAGGCCCTGGAGTCTTCCAATGTTAACAAAACAAGTAAACAAGGATTGTCCTCCTTCTGAACGATGTTAACACAATACACAAGTGTTGTTCTACAATCGATAACCTCATAGGAAACTCGGGTGGCTGGAGGCTCTGCTGCTGCAGTAACTCAGATTGTCATTTAAAGGTTTCTGCTTTGCTGATCAGAGGGGTTTTTTTCCCCCCAAGCGACATGAGGATTTCCTTCAAATGTTGCAGTAGGATCAGAAGCTGCACAGGACCTCACAGCTTCAGCAGACCGCTTCCTAGCATCTCAGGAGTGGTCCTAGAGCCCCCAAATGCTCCTAAGGCAGCAGGGATGCTTTCAGCCCCATGACCATAGTCTGGACCAAGGCTATGGAGTCAAGAGGTAAAGTTGCCTGTAGCTCCACTGTCTTGGAAAGAGCCAGCAGAAAGGCTTGAAGTCATGTCCTGACACCCCTGCTTGGGAAGCAAGATGGAACCAGAGTCCCTCCATCTCTGCACATGGTCTCCTACTGCCTGAGCTAAAAGAGCTGTAAGCTCTGTAAAGCTCTTGCCCAGTTTGGCTGCCTGAAGGAGACAGATCCTCAGATGTGGAAAGATGCAGATGAATATTTCATCATAAATCCCCCACCCCAAAACCCCCGGCTGAGAAGGAACACAAGTTTTATTGCTGTCAATTTTCAGCCACTGATCTTACAATGGAAACTCATGAAAAGCCAGAACCTTGTGCAATATAGACCCTCCTGGTCTGGACAATCCAAAGTCCTACAAACACCACATTTGCCAAAAGCTGTGATAATTGTCATATTGTATGTGTGAGGACCATGAGGGGTTTGCATAAAAGCACAGAAAAATAGGTGCGTGACAGAAGGAGAGAGAAGAAACCCAAGAAAGAACATGCTTGCAGTAAATTCAAGTTAAACGTGAAAGAAAGCAGGAGATGTGGGTGCAAAGTAGACTGTGAGGTCAGGTCTGTCAAGAAATATTCCTCAGTTTGGTTTCTTCAGGTATCCAGGGTGTAAAAGGAGCTTGAGGTCCTGTGGCACTAACCCATGGATCACAACATTGTCAACTTTCTTCTGGTTTTCTCCCCCCCGAACCTCTCCTGTTTTCATCCATCACTCACCAAATCTTGTGCATGAAAGGTGGAAACACTGCCTGGGAAATGCTGCTTCTGTGGCTCTGTCAGAGGCAACAGCTGCACAAAGCAAGCGGGACGCTCAGGTCCAGCAGAGCCATCGCGGGTCCCCATGACCAAGCCAGTCTCTTCCCAGATCGGCATCCCACGACTCCCTCAATCACTTCCATAAATATCTCCCTTTGAAAGAGCAGCCTGCTTTTCCTCACTGCTTAGCCTGGCCTGGGCCAGTGGGTAGCGTAATTATGTTAATTCTGCCATCAAAATGATTAGCCATTCCATTTCAGCCAAGAAAATGCTGGAAATTGGCTCATGATTTATTCTGTGCTCTTATTTCATCTCTTCCTTTTAACACGGCACTTGGGTCTCCCTGCAGCTCGATGGCCAATTAGTCGAATCAAAGGAGACCCATAGAAATTCAGGCCTTAAATGCAGCCCAGGTCCATGCACAAGCAGGGTCTGGATGCATCCCTCCCCCAGGGGGTGTGGAAGTGACATCTCCCTTTCCCTGGGGATTCTCCACCAGGATGGACTTTTCTCCATCATGTTCAGGAAGCCACCTCCTTGAGGGACAGGCAGCTCTTAAGTTCATGAGTTTTCTCTGTGAAGTGGAAAAAAAAGTCTCCGAACTCAGTCTGAAGATAAAAGACTCTGGCATTTCAGAGCC
Organism: Megaceryle torquata; assembly: GCA_024611175.1. Classification (NCBI taxonomy): domain Eukaryota; kingdom Metazoa; phylum Chordata; class Aves; order Coraciiformes; family Cerylidae; genus Megaceryle; species Megaceryle torquata. The sequence goes on from JANIJG010022925.1 coordinate 15,725, forward strand.
TAAAACAGTGATAAAGCTGCTCAGATAGAAACCCCACTCCCAACTGGAGGCAGCCAGTAGTGACGGAGCCTGGAAGGGGCCAAGCTGCCTCCCTCAGCCCTGCTGGACACCTCACTGCGACCAGAGCATTTTTCTCTAATCTGCTTTCCAATGTCCCCATGGGATCTCCAGCACTTCCCTGGGAAACCTTCCACGGCCTGACACATCTCTCTGTCAAGACATTTCCCTGGGCATTTCATTTTAAATTAAAGGCCCCATTCTTCTTCATTGAGCTCCCTTTATGCCTTGACATGTTCTCTCCACCCCTGCTCGCCCACTTTGCGGAGAAACAATCCCCCGTGTGATCATTCAGAGCTCCACACACCCAGCCCTTTCACCCTGGTCTCACGGTTTTTATGCTGACACGTTAAAGCTTTAGACACTTCCCACGTGTCGAAGCCTGAGAGCTCCATGAAGCATCCAGAGGGCACCTGCCATGCCCTTCGCCATCCCCTCCAAAGATGCCCTGCTAAGTCACAGCTCACATGGGTGCAGTCTCCCGTTCATGATGCATCTCCATCCTCACTCCTGAGACCCAACCACACGTTCTGCCCAACCGCAGGGCTGCTTGGACACGTGTCTGTCCACAAGGACAGCTCGAGTCCCTCCCCTGCCTTCAGAGGAGGTTATGGGGTGGGCCAGGCTCTCCCTTCCAGGAGGAGCTGAGCTGTGACCACTGTGGAGCGATTTGTCTCTGCTGACCTGCCTCAGAACAGCTCCTGCAACCTACTAAATGGAAGTGACTCCCCAGTTCTCCTGGGGCCACCTCCCCATTTATCTCCATGAGAGCGGTGACATCCTGGACTGTGATGCATGAGGCATGTCACCTACCACCACACCGTGACATCGCTGGGGTTTCTGCTTTGCTGCCTCTCTCCTCGCTCTCCTGCGAGACACCCATCACTGCTGGGGGTGACAGGCAGGCAGCCACTCTTCCCAGGAGAAGAGACATTATTTGTGCTTTCCTTTCAAAAAACACCACACAAACTAATCCCTGGACACATCCGAAGCACCAGTGGCTGCTTTGGAACTTTCTGGTTTGCTCCTCTCTGGGAAATCCAGGCTAACTCCATAGCCACCGGTGCCATGGCACTGGGAGGGGAGGAGGAAGAGTTACCACCACCCCAGCTGTCCCCAGGCATGGAGCAGCCCCACCAAAGGTACCAGAGCTGCTCGTGTCACAGTCGTGGTACTCAGGGCTTGGGGAGAGGTGATCACACCCAGGAAATTTGGGACAGGGCTGCTGCCAGATGTCCCAAGCCCCAAACCGGTGCCTGAAACTAAGAGAAATACTGTGCTATGCCTCAGCAGAAGGTCCTGGTGACATTCAGTGCCTCTTCCCCACCCTTGCCCTGGGTGATTTATCCAAGCAACATAAAAAACCAGAGTCAGGTTTCCCAGAAGACCCCCTGGATGACAGCTGTGGAGTGAGAGGAGCAGAGTAAAGCTCTTTTCCTTAATATCTGGTCTTCTGTTTGAGATGTCCCCACTCCCACACTGGAGACCCACCAGAAGCAGCCCCTCACTCTTAGTGGGTCTTCCAACCTGAGCAACCAAAGGAGCATCCCCACAGCTCACCACGAGGGTCACACTGGAATGGGGAGCAGATTTAATCCAGATTTGCTCCCACTGTCAAAGCCAGCAGAGTCCCCAAGCTGCAGCCATCCACGTTCAAGTGACTCCTAAACTGCTCAAGGTTTCCTCTGAGCAACAGAATCTGGGGGCTGGTGCTGACAGCAGCACCTCTCGCAGTGAAAACACCACCTGAAGGAGGGATGGTGAAGAGACCAATGTCCCCCCTGGGGCTGCAGCCCCAGCCTCCTCTGCCCAGCTCCTCCGGAGCCAGGGGCTGTAAATTATCAGGAAAGGACTTTTCTCGTAAATGGCTTTAATTTTTGGTTTTATGTTCGGAGAGGGAGCCGCACGATCTATAGCATGACAGGCTGCTGCCAGGCCTCCCAGAGAGCTCCTGGGCATCTCTCAGCCTTTTTATTTTTATTATTCCCCCCCCCTTCTGGTTTCCCATTAAGGGTCAGCCCCACAGCAAAGCCAAGGGGGATCATTGTCGGTCAAGACCATTCCCAGCCCCGAGCCGCAGACACGCAGGGGCGGTTGGTGCCTAATAATTGCCTCTTCCACACCAGGATTTCTCACGGGCAGGAAGAAGGAGATAGCAAGACCTTAAAGGGAGTTGCTGCTGCACACGCTGGGACATCCCCAGTTTATCTCCAGCACCTCCACTGAGCTCAGCTCCTCCTTGCAGAGGTGCTTTGTGCTCAGCCGCGCAGAGTGCCCAAGGAGAGAGACTTTGAGCAGAGCTGGAGGGGATTTGGAGCTCCCACCAGCAGCTAAACACCCCACAGCCACTCCCCCCCCCGAAAAAAAAAAGGTAAAAATAAAACCCCGCGGGCTGAGATGACAAAAAACCCACGACGAAAAGAGAAGAAAACACGAGTGCTGACGACAGCACTGATGCAACGAGAGGCAAAGCGAGAGAGGGAAACCACGAGGCTCTACCTGTGCCCGAGGCTCCGGCCGCGCTGACCCCCCCGAAAAGAGGCGCCCCCAGCCCAGGCCGGCCCCTCCCCTTATATAGGGGCATGACGTCACATGGGATCGACTCTCCCATTGGCTGGTTTGGTTGTTTATCCCGGGTGTGGCCCCTCCCGCCTGCTTGGGCCAGCAGCTGCTGGTGCTAATGAACCCAAACCGGACCCAGCCCGGGACGGGGGTTCCGTGGTGCTCTGCGGGGGCGAGCGAAAGCTGGGCACAGAAAGTCACACGGCTGCGGGTGGGGAGGGGGTTTGGGGGTGTGCGGGAGCAAGGGGCCTCCCAGAGTGGTGGGTACAGTCACAGAGTGGTTTGGGTTGGTAGAAACCCTTGAGATCGTGGAGTCCACCCGCTCCCCCAGCACTGCCCGGGCACCACTGACCCCTGGCCTCAGCACCACAGCTCCACGGGGGGCTTGGAAACCCCTCCAGGGATCACGGGGACTCCACCCCTGCCCTGGGC